>LJIJ01000316.1:0-142916 GCA_001718145.1 Orchesella cincta | reverse complement strand
TGACATTGTAATGAAACTTCTCTGGTCACTATGGCTTCAAATTTAATAACAATGAAACAAACCTCACCAAAATTTCGTTTCCCATCTTAGGGTTTGAAAACTTACCACCTTACAATGTCAAAGATCGAACAAATAAAGTTATTTACATGTTATGTATTTAAGCTCTTCTTCTCACATGCTTTACAAGGAGTACAGGAGACGAAACCATGATGAAGTAGCCAAATGACTCGAATACAAAAACCGCGGACATGATTAAGACCGACAAGTAAAACCGCATTGCCCCAAAGCAAGGACTCCGGTCCATCTTATTAAATTGTTTCCCAACAACCGTAAAAGAAAGTTGACAATGAAAGTAAAGTCACTTTACTTTCTGCAATGCGAAAAATTCGTCAACGAAGAACAGCAGCTGCAAATAGTGTCGATCTGCTGGAAAAGCAGGCAAAAAATACGCTGAAGGGGACGGCTTTAGTTGGTGGTATTCTGCCTTTTATAGACTCACATTGGCTTAGGATTTTGCAACCCTATGCCATCTTCATGCATCCACTAAAGCAGCGTTGACTAGTATTTCAATGTACTTTTTGGTAGTACAGCTCAATGGGTACCACCTGGTATGCTGTGGGAATATTTGCTATCAATCACGCAAACGGCATTACCTTTTATACATACGACATAACATAATATCCTAACATTTGCACTTGCCACTGACCTGCAGAGCTCATATTCCATATAGCTGATTCTTACTTCGTTTCATGCACTGCATCTTCATACTTGTTCTTTACTTGGAGCTTTAAAACGCACACAAATGAATACAAAGGGATATGAATCCTATCATATTGCTCGCATTTGCGTATGTACATGGAGGGTTTCGAGATTTGAGCCCCCAACTGGCCCAACTAATAAACACACACACATCTCTCATGATATTATCATATGAGCGAGAAACATGCATGCACATAACCTAGCATAAGTGCAATAGGAGAACGTAAGAAAAAAGTTGTTAGCAAACAAAAACAGTGAACTGAGCTGCACCACCATTACAAGCAATTCTTTTGTTTCGCATCCCATCAAAATATCTCTATCGTTAGACAAACTGGAGTGAACTTCATCATTGAGCGCAATAGCAACAAGACATCCATAGTCTTGAGTAGAGTAACTGTATAAGAACCACTACTACTGATAAACTGAAGACAATGAAGACAAGTTGTATTACGTTTTGATTTGTTTAGTTAACATGTATGTCATTGTAGACACTCTCAAATTATCGTCAAGTTAGCGTTTATTTTTGTTCAGCATCTCGCGTTCTCTCGCTATCTTTCAAACAAAAGGATCATATCGCTGGTATGTAAATACGCATTGTGTTTGTTGGTGACTCTGGTTTTGGTTGCCCTTTGTGCGCAGTAAATCTCTCTCTATATATCTGTTTGGTCATTATTATCTCTTGCTCACTGTTCAACAAAAAATTTTTACTATAAACTCTTTAATATTCTGTCTAGTTTGTGTCTGTAACTCATCTTTTTCTTGCTGTTCAGTCTTAGTTTTCTTTAATTCATTAACTTAACTTCCATTAACATATACACCTAGATCTATCGACAGTTATTCAAGGTAATACAAATATCTTTAAACAAGAAACAGATAGGAAGCACCAACTGTAATACTTTTAAAGAAATGTCAACCGTTAGCAAGTTATCAGGGTGTTGTAAATACACACTGTCACTCAAATAGAATCATAGCAATTCAGTTCAACTACATTTTAATACAAATACTTCAGTGTAATGTTTGGCTGGAAATTTATATCAGATTGATCTGTACACAAACGTTGTGAACAAAGATAACAACACCAGTTTAGCTTGTTGGAAATGTCACAATAGGTATCTATCAGTTAATGAGAGGCTTACATTTTGGTTGCGAAAGGAACGTTATAGTTGGGAAACGGTTTCTTGTTGATACAAGGTCAAGCAAGTTTGTGTATTAAAGTAAAGTGACAAGTTTTTAGACAAATTTTATCAGAATAGCAGCAAAAATGTTGACTCGAGAAGCATTACTATGTTCGCCATAGACTTTAAGGCACCCACTCATGAATCTTACAGATTGAGAATTAATTGAGAATTCTGTTACTTACTTTTTCCCACGACATACAACATAGATAACAACTACACGCAGATGACCCGCCGTGGTCTAATGGTCACAGTCGCCTTTCGGATACGAGGAGTTTCACACAAGCTCCAAATATTCCTGCAATAACTTTGACGAGCCAATTAAATACTTACTTCTGAGGAGATTAGTTCATGTTCGTTCAAGCTGACAGCAAGCAGAATTTCTAGTAGATTACAGCCTTAACAGTTAACAAGTACAAAGAGAAAGTAGTGTTTAAAATATAGTCTACAGTACGGACAGGCTGGACCTTGTAGAGATTTCTACAGTTATAGAGAAATTACATTTGTAATCATCATGACATATTACTTGTGTTCGATCGAAACCAGGAGTTTCAGTTGTCATAACAAAGAGTAGTGCCGAGTTTTAATATAAAACGTCATTGCCATTAACGAGTTGCGATTAATTGGTAGCTATATGCTGTTCCGTTTATAAACTCACAATTATCAAAGTTTAAAGTACACATAGGGGTTAACTGCGAACAGATTTTCTTAACCGACTTGTGTGTTTCAAAATACAGCAGTTGACAATATGGGGAACTGTTTATCTAGAGCGTTGTAAGTAAACCAATAATAATGTAAAACTTTCTCTCAGACTATTTCCTGATTCTGCTAACTCCCTTATATAAACACCTGTTATATCTATGCTTCAGCTTTCTTCGAGTTCCATTTTATAATGCGACTCTCTTTGTTGTTGTGTGTATGGAGGTGTATCTGACTGATACTCAACTGTGTGCCTGTATTTCTCAGTCTTCTTAGCTTCAACTGTCAATTTATGCCTTTGCCTGTTTTTATCATTTAATTAAATATGTGTGTCATCATTTTATTTGTTTGGGTGGATGTGACGAATAATTGATTATATGTAATCATTTGAAATTAGGAGTGATTCCGGACTTAATAATTGGTGGCAATCGGTTTGTGATTGTTGTAGTGCAATGGGCAATTGCTTAAAGAGTACGGCATCTGACGATGTGTCACTTTTGCGGGGTGGTGAAGGCACACGTGAGTCTTCATCATCTGAGCAAATACATGAAGGCAGTGCAAGCACTGTTGGGTCCTCAGATCGCGGCCTTCATCATCATCATCACCACCACCACCATCATCATCATTTAATTCATAGCGCGGTAACGTTGGAACATTATATTAATAATCTTAATGACAATTACATTAGTTAAGATTTACTAAAGAAATATTATTTAAATTTGTTAGGAACACAATGTGCCAGTGTATTATCCATCTCCTAACGTTCGGCGCCCTGTAACACAGTTAACAGAGGAGGAGCAGGTAAAAATAGCCAAGCGCATAGGATTGATTCAGCATCTTCCACAAGGCGTTTTCGATGACGTTTCTGCCAAAGCACGAGAGTAAGCTGTTAACGCTTCTTATTGAGGGCGACCGAAAAAGTGACTCAAAATGTCCATCATAAAATGTGATTTAATTGCTATATTTCAGGTGTGTGATCTGCATGATCGAATTCACAAAAGGAGACCGTGTGAGGTACATGCCATGCATGCACGTCTACCATGTTCACTGCATTGATGACTGGTTAATGCGCTCATTAACTTGTCCTTGCTGTATGGAGAGCATCGAAAATGCGCTGATTTGCAGTACGTATGACTCACATTAGCAACCCGTGCTTTTCTGAAGTCATGCTACCTACGGTGTTTTAAAGTGGCTTGAAATTCATTCGGACGGAACCTTCAACTCATCGCGTTAACTTCATGTAGGCTCATCATTGTATCGATTTCCGTTTACGAGTATTACCTATCCTACCATTTTCGTTCGCATCTCTCCCAATGGTAACTTTCTCTCCTTTTAAACTGCTAAACTAGAGCATTATCCATTCGGCCAAGTTTAATAATTACAACCAGGTGCGTGATGAGCAGCGTCAAGCCTTCAAGCAACGGAGCTTGATGCTTTATGACGGTGCTGAATATATATTATTGGACATGTGTAATGGAAGCGATATAGTGAATCAGTTTGTATAGTCTAGTCAAAGAAAGTTATGGATTCACGACGTGAGAAACGTTTGAGTTTAACGCACCCGGATAGATAATTATCCTCAAAACTCGATAAATGATTTACTATTCTTGTAGCTACATGTTAAGATTCAATGACGAGGTTACGTACGACTTGACGATACTTTTTCGCGTAAATAAAGAATGGAGATAACAGTTTGTTGCTGGCTATGAAATTACAATTTTTATAATCTCTATTAAACGCAGACTTTGACTAATACAACGTAACACAGAAACTATGTAAGGGAGTACGTGTGGTGTATGAATTGAAGTAGTTAATGCATTGAAGAGAGTTGATCACAGTTGAGGATCGCTAATATTTATGTAGTGCATCAGACTTATGCACAGAGAGTACAAGGACACTATGAAAGTATGAGAAATGTGAGGCTGAGTTTTATATGAGAGTAAGTTTCCAGAAATTTCGTGTCTGTTATCTAACTACTGTACAGTTGACGTTGACACATATTCAATTAAAATGCTACGATTCTGATTCCTATATACTCTTGTAAATATATAATGTCCTACAACCTTTGCAAATACATACGGATTTAGTGCTTTCAACAATTCATTATAAGTGATAATGATGAACTAGTAATTTACTAATTTGACTTTCTCTATAAAGTCATCAAGTGTCTCAAAAAACCACGGTGTTTACTTTACGGAGATGCTATTGTAGGGACTTGGTTGTAGGTATGCAATCAATATCACTACTTAATTAGTGAGTAAGACACCAACTACCACTACCAGCTTGAAAGAACACACAGTGGCTGCCTAAGCAAGAGGTTTACTTGCATTTTATTTGTAAAGGTATTATTAATACTACCGGTACGAAATGAGTTTGAGACATAAAAAGGTGCAATTATTATCCAGTTTGTAACTATAATACAACAGTACTTTAATCGCAGCAAGCAAAGATGTATAAGCCTTTTAAACTTAAGGACATAAGCTTGTATAGCTACGTTGATCCATATACTTACTTAGTGAATGTTACTAGTTGAAAATGCTGGCCTAGCTAAGTAGTTATCAAAGATATTTTACATGCTAGCATAATTGTTACTCACGTTAGGAGCTGTATTTGTTAGAGTTCGACACGGAGAGTACGAAAATATATTGCACTTAATTATCAGAGTTAAAATTACTAGTCGTGTGTGTAATCTAAGATTATTTTGTAATTCTGCCTGTCCTACTTGTACTTAGGTACTTATGTTTCTGAATAATGATTATGCAAATGCACACACTCTAAAACAATTCTGCGGTCAATATTTAGGATGCCCTGCTCTGCTTAATATTTGTAATCTCAAGGGCAATCATATTAATATGAACAAAGAATTTAAAGGTAGCGTGATAGCGTTTGTAATTTTGTTTTGCATTTATGTTGCCAGGATCTTAATGTAAAATAGTTAGTCTGTTCGAAGTGCAATGTTTGCTGTTGGAGTTAGAAGTATGTACTCACGATTGTGTGGTTTCATGGAAGGCTATGGCAATTGTATGAGATATTACATATTTTGAAATAGCTGCTTGTTCCTGTATGGGTGGTACATGTAATTGTAAAAACGGTTTTGACTGATCAATAACAATGTCGTGTTATATATAGACGAGTTGTGAATGCAATGGAAATTAATTGTGATTTGTGATTTTTAGTTGTAATGATAATAAATAACAATGCCGTTTTAAAAAATAAATAAGACTCGTGACGCCAGTTTCACATTGCAATATGATGAACAAGGAAAACATGTATTTTTCAAATGCTTCATAGTCATACGTTAAGAAATTATGTAACCAAATGAACTCATGCACCAGATACAGCAAAAAAAGTTTTCTTGATTTCAATATAAACTATTTATTCTCATTCGTTACAGATCTAGTTTGAAAAAATGGCTGAAGGGCGCAGTTATCTTTAAAAAAGAACATAAAAAACAAACAATTTTTTCTTACATTAAATATATACAGATCGAAACACGAAGCTCGAAATAGAAACACGGTACGTGTATAAGGCATTCTTACAAGCTTAACACTTGAAAGTCATGAGCGAAGGCACATGAATAAAGTTGCGTCTATATTAACACTGAACACGATAGCAAGTAAATTGTATTTTGTCCAGTACCGTACCACAATATACTTATATAACAATCCTATGTTGTGATGGAAGGTGGGTCTGAGTGGCATTTTGTATGAGATTCCAACAGTATTTGAGCGAAGATTTAGACCCAACTTAAATGTCCACTAGCAGTGCCTTAAGAACTGATTATCTAGCTGTATAATTAAAAACGTTGCGTTGCATAAAGTTTAGATCACTTGTATCCATACTGATGGGAACCGTGACCATGGCCAGACTGATGCGGATGATTGTGATGATGGTGGTTTGGGCTGCCGTGATGAGGTTGGGCTGACGAGGGCGCTCCATTACTGGGCTGTATGATTATTCGACGCTTCTCCCGTCGGACTTCTGTCGGTTGGGCTGGTTGTACTGGTCTATGTTCTCGGTCTCGTTCCCGTTCCCTGTCTCTATCCCAGCCCTCAACTAGACGAGAGTCTCTATGAATCCGTTGCAACTCGTGTCCATCAAGTTGCCTACCGTTCCTTCTGTGACCCAAACCAGCAAACCGACTTTTTGTTCCTTTATGCCACCCTGAAGGTCCGGATGGTTCTAATCCCCTTGCATGAGATGGCTGACCGCTCCCTTCAACCCCTGCACCTCCTTCTTGAGCTCGGTGTGTTGTACCAGCGAGCTGACTCTCAATGCCCAACATTTTAACAACTTGTTTGACATCATAATCAGCACCATTAACAAGATAGCCGTGTCGGACCAGCAGTTCTGTAAGAGATCTTTCCAAGTCGTGCTGTTTCTTTCTAGCTGCAGCCAACTGCTCATCCATTTTTCTCAGATATGAGTCAAGGGCAGCATTTGGATTGTTACCAGAAAAGATGAGACGGATCCTCGACTGATAATCAAGGTGCATCTCCTTCAACAGTTTGTGTTCTCCAACTAACCGTTCCCTCAACTTTTCATTTGAGTTTTCTGCGTGCTCCAAATGCTTCTCAAGTCTTCTAGATGAGGTTCGCAACTCCACAACTTTGGCAAAATATTTACAAAGAAGTCGTTGCAACTCTTCTAACGACAATGTTTCCAGTCGTGTAACAAGGTCTGCTTCACTTGTACCAGGGGAAATGCTTTCCGTCACTTTAATTTGGGGTTGTCCTAGCACAACTTCATTTTTGAATTCAATCGCAGTATCCAGCGCCTCAACAGCTTCTTCCAGTTCATACATTTTGGTTTCTGCTTTCTTCATTTCAGCATTGTTTTCATCTTTACATTGCTTCAGCTGGGTGGCCCACTGCTGACGCTGAGAAATTAAGGAATCGCGAACGTCTCGGAGTTGAGAAATTTCATTTCGAGCTTTGTCAGACTGGGATGCAAGGGTGGCAGGTGGAGCTTCAATACTTAGATCAGTAGCATAATTCACATTTTTAACTGACACTTGGCAAAACATGCCATCATCTGTCTGGGTGCTAATCTCGTTCGTTTGAACTTGGGTCTTTGAGCCTGAGCACTCGGCGTTGCGTGTGCTGTGGCGAACAGTATCTCCATCCTGAGACGCGACCTGGGTAGGATTTTCGTCGATTACTGATTGTTCACATCTTTTGCGAGAATCCTCTAGAGCTGACTGAGAAACGGGTTGTTGGAGGGTGTTCGGGTCATCAAAAAATTGTTCCACTTCATCAATTTTGGAAGACACCAGCACTCGAAACTTTAACTCAAGATCATCTATCAGCGCATGAAGTTGAGAGTCATCCTCACTATTCTCATCTTCCTCCTCCTCTGCTTCTGACTCCTCGTCTTCGCCATGGTCATAATCAGTATCTTCTGGGTCGCTATCAATTAGGTTGTTATCTCTGTCATTTATGTCCTCTTCAAAGTCGTCAATTGAAACACCTTCCAAACTGCAAACGTCATCATTTTGTCCACAGAGCTCATGTGCCATGCAATGCCTCATAGCTTCAACGTGCAGCTCCATTTCTTACTTCTAACTAAAGAACTCTAATGCTCTAGCCTTATTCTCCACTAATGAAGTGTGTCCTGTAAAAAATGAAAATTTATACGATTCCGTTAGTGAATACCAAAATGGTAGAGACTGATCTGAAAATTCGTGTATCACAACACAAAACACAGTTTATTATTTGACACTTATTTGTTATGATTGAGCAACTTACTTATCAGAGTGAACTTTCATATGAACAACTCCCATTCCAAACCAAAAGTTATTCGATCCCACAAAGTTGCTACGCTGGGCCAATGATGTTTATTTTGCACTTCAGTTAGATGCTTTCAAACTAAAATATGCATTTAAGAACGCTTTAGTTACACAAATAAAATGCACGAAAGTAACATGAATATGTTTCAAGTGGTTATACGATATTTTACGTTAAAATTAGCTCTTTTAAAATTGAACGCACCCTTTTTGTTATTAATGTAGAAACTTTTATTCCAGTTCTTCAAGTCACTTTAATAAACATCGAAATACAATTCAATTTATCTTTCACCTTCATGTATAACACCATACACATAATAACCATATATAAGGCACAAGATTTTCAGTTTATAATAAATCAAGTTATGACAATTCTAACAAACTAAATACGATTCTAGAAAACTACAGTTGCAAGAAAAAATCGGATACACAATAATACATAACAGAAAAGAACAAGTGAATGTTGAAATTTTTTATTTTGTTTTTACAGCTTTTGAGTTTCGGCCTACGTCTACAGTCTACAAATACCCCTGCATAGCGGTGTTCTTACTCTATCCTACAAAATTTCAATGGTCTTTGTTCCTCAAAAAGCTTTAGTTTGAACTTCATACCAATCATAGAAACAGAAAAACCTTCTTATTGTTAAGACAGTTGAGGTAAGTTTCTCGGTTCCTTCACTTCCAGCTCAACAATTTCACCATACTGATCTTCGGAAACCGACTGGACGACTACATTAAAACGTTTCTTGTCTTTCCCCCAGGATGTCATCCAATCTTTGATTTTCTTCCGGGTGTTAAATTCCCTAAACTTTGCTCTGACACCAAACACGGGAGGTTTGAAGAAGTGTGGAAGCATCAGGCGGAAATCTTGCAGCTTAACCTTTTCGAAAACTCCATAATCAACAAGGTAGACTTCCCAGCTTGAAAGAAGTAGTCTGTCATCGTCCTCTTCAACTGGTTCCCGATACCATGGTGAAACCAACAAAGCTCTGGCTACACCCATAACGTTAAAGCTAAAACAAAGCAGCCCCTCGCCTTTCGTATATGTCGCAACAATGTGTGGCTTAGGCTCCTTGTTCCAAGGAAGTGAATAATCCTTGTCAATGGCCTTTACGAAATTTTCAAAATCCTGCTGTAAGTTGTACGGGTAAACGAAGCACATGTCCTCCATGCTATCTCGGTGGAATACGATGACCTCCACAGTCATACCAGGCTTCAGGCGTCTGCCTCCGCTTAGCTCTAAATGCAGGCGGAGTTCAGTAGCGAAAGTACGTGAATAAGGTTTGCTGGTTTCTGGCTTGTATTCTGGATTAATCGCTTCGCCTATCCGGTTTTTCTCGAGTTCTTCATTTATGCTTCTACTAGCATAAAGAAAATTGTCTTGTGGCCACAGTACAACTTCAGCCAACGAATCTTCAGCAGCCTCCTTCGCAACCTGGAGAAAGTACGGCTGACCCTTTTCCCGGTTAAGATATTTTAGGTAGTAGGCGTCTGCGTTCATGAAGCCAATATTTTGTAGCTTCACTTTAATTTGTTGTGGCGGAAACAATGGCAGCAAAGGATGAACGTCTTTGCACAAGACCAAATCTGAAATGTTCGCAGTAGCCTCATTCCCGTAGTCAATGAAAAGCACGAAAACTTTCTCTGTGCCCACTTTAGCCAAAATTTTCGCTCGGTAGTACTGAACGCCCCTCAATTCGTGATAAGGGGCCAAGTATTTTTCATCATTCTTTTCAACTGCTGATGCTGGTTTCACAGTCCCCTTAAACTTGGCAATGTGGTCAGGTGAAATAGAGAAAAACATTTCTCGGAAGTGATTGCAGGTCAAACCTAAATAACGAACGTTTATCCCGGTGCTCTCCACGTGTTCAACGTAAACATCACGAATTTCTCCCAATAATGGAGGTAGCTTCGGCTCCTGTAGTTCATCAATTAATGTCTTTGTAATGTGCCCATTTACTCCGTATGGATGCTCGTGTTGTGGAAATCGCTCATTCCAAATCAGAACCTTTCCGCTAGTTTGCACTTCAGCAGTGAGCTCCCCATCAAGAAGAAATTTTTTGCTGTCGTGACTCACAAAGTCATTAAAAATCGCATGATTTAGGTAATGACCCATTCCCTCCATTTCAATTGCGGATACTCTTGGAGGTAGGTTGGCAAATGCTGAATCCAAGTGTACAAATATTGAATGAAGATCCACGTACTTTTCGTAGTAGTAGTCTATCATTTCCACTTTGACGCGCTCTTCCTTCGGCTCGGATAGAAATTTTATCCTGGTCCAACTGTTGTCGTCCGATTGATCCATTAAAACTGCATAGTATCCTTTGTGGATGTCTGACGAGTGCAAGATGTGTTGCGAGTTTAAACTGCGATACAAATCATGCATCTTCTTTTGCATTTCTTCATACTCTCCTGACTTCTCTGCTAGCTCAAAGAGGGGTTTCTTCACTGCTAGGGAAACTTTTGGCTTAATGCATTGAAGTTTCAGGATGGAACCAACTTCAGACTTTTTGAAGCGTTCAGAGTTTGTCAATTTTACTACAGGATTGAATTTCAGAGCTTCATCAGGATTTGCTGCGTTTGGAAAATCAGTAGCTTCGTCCCGCTCTTCCCCATCAGGTCCTTTCCCGTCCTGTTTGGACTCGGATTCGCCTTTGATACTGTCATTCTGAAAGTCATTGGAATAAGCCAAGCTGCTATCTTGTGATGCTCGACTAAACTGACTGAACTTTCCCAATTTTTCAATGGGAGGTAAAAGGTCAGCGACTGTAAATGGAATCGGCGCGGGGCTACTTCCAACCTTTGGCTGTTCCGTTGTTTCGTTTGGCCTGTCGAGGCTCCGGTTGTCTGACGGCTTATCTGTTATAGAGATAAAACCAGTTTTCATGTATGGAAATCTTAAATATTTGAAAACTACAAAAGCAACTCAAATTATTATCGTTTAGATTTAATTAACATCCTATCAATATTTAATGTGGTACACTTACCCATTCCTCAACCCCGATTTCGGTTCCGTTCCTCCTATTTATCTGCGTCCACGGTTCCGAGCTTCCTTCACTGGTTTTCTGTTGTACATACAACAGTGAACAATGTCAGAACATTAATGTCAAGAACAATACTAATGATAAATTAAAACAAATAGCGATTTATAAATATGCTTACACTACTAACCACACGTCGATATCGATTGATGTTGCAATCTATCAACTGTTTAGAGGTGGTGTAATCCTAGAGATTATTTTATTTGAATATATAGTAAAAATAAAAGTATGATTAACCTTAAAAAACTATAGATTCACTAACAAAGACTCTAAAAGCTGTCTATTGAAACAAGTCAAGCCAAAGGTGCATCCGGAATTTTTTGGTCTCAAACGCTTTAATTGGGTAACAGAAGAAAAGCAACTCAAGCTTCACTCACACTGCAAATTCACCAGGCTTCGTCGTGTTGAGATAATAATCCTGTTTCAACAGGAATAGTATGGAAGGGAAAAACGTAAAATCATGAAACCACGCATGATTTCGGGAATTTTAAATTACGAGCAAAAAATCTCACAATTACCCCAGAGAATGTACTTCCGATTACAAACCAATTAAATTGAAAACACTTAGTGAATATAAAATGTGTACCACAGTTTCTTGCAACAAATTAACATGAAAACGAAATTTAGCGAGAGGCAATAAAATATCTACTTTTCATATCATACCTTTAGCGTTAGACGTTCTAGGCATGTAGATACAGAGCAAAGCGGACCTACCTACATACTAAGAGTCTTGATGAAAAGGATGTATATTGTCCCTAAAATAGATAACGAACCCAGCAATCCGAATACCGAACCCATCCCATCCTCTCCAGTGTTCAATTATTCAGATCCACATTTCATTTTGTTAGATATGATAGTGGAATGTCATATCAAGCCTTGCTTGCCTTTGGAAACGAAGTTGTAATTTGCATTCATTAACTTTTTCAGTTTTGTTCACCCAAATTAGCTTCCTTGCAATAAGCCGCCAACATCATTCTGCTGAGAAGCTTACTAAACAAACAAGCTTACCTCGGGCCCCCTGTTATATTCAAAGATAACGTCCTGTCAGAAAATGTATTTCACTTGGTATGTGGATCTTAATATAATACCATCCCAACTTTAAGGTAACCTGAAAATCTACCACATAAAAGCAGTCAAAAATTAGATGGGGAAGCTGTGCTAATCATTGTTTGACCTTGGCATGTTATCACACTTACATAAATTTAATGCCTTCAATGGCTAATCATTCACGTAGAATGGATGAATTTTCATTTTATTTTCGTGATCGTATAACATTCAAATGCTGCATGAAATTCAATTGCTAAAGAATGATGATTGATGAGGAATTCAAAAAAAATTTGACCTAGGGTTATATTAGGGCTGACAAAATTGGTTTCAAAGCTTTTTCATTAGGATATTTTGTCGTTTCTTAAATTTCAAACATATTGTTGATAAATGTTTACTAGAAATGAGTGAAATTACGAAACAGATTAAATCTGCATTCGGATTTTCAAGTTCATGGCATGGAACAATGAGTCTCTGTCCCTCTCAATTGATTCAATTCAATTCTGGCTTTCAGTGGCCAGTTGCAAATCATGTTTTCTAAGAATTGTGGCTCAGAACATGGACAACCAATATCGTTGTCTGACTTCATGTCCATGCCATGTCACAACATATCCTGCCGATGAATCATGCGCTACTCACGACTTACAATCTCATGAAAGTATGCTTCCATAACATCGTTGCTTAGTCATAATTATGATGCATTACGTTTTAAGATTATACAACAGTAGCATTATGTAAATACACAACGACTTTTTCCCCACCCTCTAGCAAACACAATTCCATTCCAACACCTGAACCCACTTAACTGTACATGTACTCAAACTCTAAATAGAAGGAATGCAGTCTCCATTCTATTGTTGAATTGAGATTGGTATGCAAAATTGGTTAGGAAATTTTATTAGCCAATTAATTAATTTCCTTTCATCAAGAATGAAAACAACAACATCCAGCCACCCTCGTGTACATAGGCACCTTCGACACAATATTATGATTCAAAACAGGGTACTATATTGCATATAACCACAACTTCGTAATATCAGCGACTCAAGCGAGAGCAGCTTCAACATCCAACCAGCAAGCAATTAAACTATTGAGTATTAAATAAAAATGAAAAATCTCGAATACATTGAAGCTTCTTGTTGTGTGACGTTGATATTTTTGATGACCCTATCCATCATTCATTCATTTACCACTAATCTGTAATCTACCAAAACAGCAACAAGCCACCAGTCAACTTTTATAATGATTAAGTGGGAATGTAGAGAAAGAGTGGGGGCTTAAGTAGGCAATAACGTTCACTTTTAGTTTCGATGCTTCACCGCAGTCAATATTATCTTTCTTTAAATATAAAACATATAAACCCACATACAAAATCCAAACTATTTATCTTGCTTTCACAGTGGCCGTACTACTTTATTATCAGCATATATGTGTTTTTGCTAAGAAAGGATGAATGAATGTGTTTCATTAGGTCTCCTACATTTTATGGATGTCAATAAGCAGACAACGCGCAACGATGAAATCAGCATAAAATTTAGCGATTTACAAATTACAAGGACCAAGCTGTTGAAGCTTGTATTATAATGCGCATCTAATACTCATCCAGTTGACAGTCTCCGAGTTCTAAACTTTACTAGAGGTTTTGGGTCTACAAAATAATTTAGATCGCAGTTATTTCCAGTCCCTTTTAATCCAGTTTTTGAATAGACATTTTTATCGAATAAAGTTTAGTTGATAACTTATTGATTGACTCGGTTATTTGAATAGTTTCATATAAGTTCAACATTTATGTGTGATTTGAAAGAGTCATGAGGTTTCTAATACACCACATTCGTCGTATTACCTTGTATTTAATATTTGGTATAATACTGGGGTACATTGAACATGTCACTGCACAACAATTGGTCTGTACCAACCGCAATCCGGAAGGTCACACTCCTCGGAAAACTGAAGGGGATGGGGGTTTTCGGATTATTGTTGTAGGAAATCACTCGACGCGTGGAAACTATGCACCTAATGATGTTTATACTGGTATAACAACTGCGTGTTTCCATTCCGGTTGTGATCATTGGTATCGACAAAATGAATGATAGGTTTACAATATAATTTTTTTTGCAGTAACCATACAAGGGATCAAAACACGTTACAGTACGCAAAAGTTTACTGAATTTCTGTTGGTGGCCGAGTCGGAAAAGCAGTTAACAATGGGACAAGCTGGACTGATGACAACAGGTATATTCCATATCATTGACGACTACCATTCCAGATTCAGTGATATGTGCCCCGATGCAGTTCAGAATGTAAATATGCAACCCAAGACAGAAATTTCGGTGTTGTGGACAGCTCCCTCTGTTTTAGTAGCAAGTTGTGTTACATTTAAGTAAGGAAATGTGCCTTTTTAACTCCATTTTAATTAATAATTACCTGACCCAATAAAAAAATAAATTTACGAAACACCTAGAGCTACTGTTGTTGAACGACCTCATGTGTGGCACATGGATGATGGCGAACTTACAAAAACACTGTGCCCCGTTATGCCAAGAAGAAGACAAGCTAGTAGATCATCAACGTTTAATAGAAATGCCCAGGCACCAACGCCTGAAAACAGAGTAGGAGAAACAAATTCAAACCCTAATATGAACAAAGATGTGCCAACTCATATGTCTCCAAAGATTCCTCCACAAACTGGAACAAGTAATAATACCAGCAACTCAGGAAGCCCTCAGGCACCTTCTGCTACTGTATATCCAAAATTAAAGTGCTGCGCTTGTGATGAGGCAAAATATGAAGTCAGATTTGAAGGAGTTTGGTCAAAGGATTCGCACCCAAAGGATTTTCCGGAAAATGAATGGCTGCTGCATTTTAGTGATATCATTGGAGCATCCCACTCACAAGACCTACTAGTTTGGCAACCAGGTTATTAGAATGACTTATTATGTTTTGTATTCTTTAAATGTTCCTTCATTTTAAATAATCTTGGGTGCAGGCGAAACAGCGTCGGAAGGGCTGCGACAGGTGGCAGAATGGGGAGCTACTCGACATCTCGAGAATGAATTAAAATCTAAAGTGAGTTTGAGACTGATAAGATATTCGAATTAACTTTCACTTAATGGTTGACTGGTGTATCAGTAAAAATCCATGTTGGAAATCGTTTTAGAGTCAATTCATCAATACCATTATTAAAGCGAAAGGACTTTGGCACCCAAATGAGCGTGGGGTTACCACCGCCGCGTTTCGGGTAGACAAGCACCATCCACTCGTGTCATTGGTGTCAATGATAGGCCCATCTCCAGATTGGATTGTTGGTGTTTCCTCACACAACCTTTGTTTGTCCAATTGTACATGGTTGGATGAAGCAGTGTTCGATTTGTATCCATATGATGCTGGAACGGACAGTGGAATTACTTATATGGTATGTTTCCTATGTTGTAGAAATATACCTGTATGGTGCAATACTAATCGACTTCCTTCAACTCTCTGATTTTCTGCCTCGCGTTATATGTATAACCTGTTATTGACTGCTATGTACATTTGTTATCCTTCCAAGTCTCCTAACACCCCGACCGAACCTAGGCAGAACATTCGCCCTTTGACCAACTCAGATCCGGATGATCCAAGGTCACCTTTCTACAAAGTCGAGCCTATGAGACCCTTTGCAAAGGTTCACATCAGACGACAAAGGATTTACCCTAAAAACTGCAATGATAACAGCACATCTTCCGTAGATGCTCATGAAATCTACTTAACGGAAAATACGGAGGATAGTACTAGACGTGAGTAGTTTTTAAGGAATTGTATTTGTCAATTTATTTGAGCCAATTGCTGTGGAAATTATTTAACAAACATTATCGTTTAATGTAGCCGAATGCGTTGTAACTGATTGGACGGCATGGTCTGACTGTTCAGTACTTTGTGGGAAAGGAATTAGAATGCGAAAACGATCATACGTCCTTCCAATGAAAGCAGACATGTTTAGGTGTGATCGGCAGCTCGTTGAAAAGGAGATGTGTTTAGGAGTAGAACCATCCTGTGCTGCCGAGTAAGTTTCAAGAAAATCTATAGAATACAACAGGATTTAGAGGTATAATTTATAACTTATCAAACCTAATTTTGGAAAATAGCAATAGCAGCGCTTTTGAAGAGTTTGAGAGCATCTGTGCGGTAACAGCTTGGTCAGATTGGACACCATGCAGCCATACATGTGGGAAAGGTTAGTTTGTTCGCCTTATAAAGTTATCTTTTAACCCAAATGAGTTTCATGAAACACGCGTACAATTACTAGGAACGAGAAGCCGAACTCGGCGCTACAAGTCACATATGGGACGCAAAAAGTGTAATTTGGAAATGACACAAATACGGGATTATGCGTTGTATTCCCTTGTAATGTGTAATTAGTATGGACATTGCGATCCTAATCGCATAGGAGTGGAACTGACGTCAAGACGCTTCTTAGTTCACGTGCTTCCAGAAATGTTATCATGGGTATTGTGTAGGTTCGGACTAAAAATTAAAAATAGTGATTGCTAGTGTATGTATGTTGTCTGCAGGTAGAGGATTTGTCCATTGCCGCCCCCTCAGGTCTCAGTGTGACCCCTTGAGACGCTATTGTGGTGTCGTGGGATTACGGGAAAAGTAACATACGATTCAATGTCATAGGGTCCGATCCAAATTGATCACAAGCCAAAATCGCGATCGCTCATGCAGTCTTGTCGTCTAGACACCTCTATACCTAGTTCATGTTATATAGACCAATCAGTATTAGTGTGCTAGTTTCCACGGCCTCCTTGCGAAGTGATTTCGTACAACAATAATCCGAACAACCCCCATACCCGCCTTCATTATCACGATGACACTGTGTATACCTTCGTGATTGCGTGTATTAGTTCACAGCACAATATTGATTGCGGCAGATGATACACAATGATTCAAGATGTACCCCCAGTATCATAATCACCAGAATTCATTAAATACTAAGAAGTCCAGTAACTACCGTCGGTCACAGACATCGGTGGAAAGTGTACATCATAGAACTAATGGACTCTTTCAAAAGACACCATAAAAATAGTAAAACTTATATAAACTAAATCAAACCGACATGTCGAAATCAACTAACTATGTATCTTATAAATCAACATAACCTTCAGTCTCAAGTCACCTTCAAAACTAACTCTGGGCCTATCATAAAAAATCACTCTTCGAGAAAATTAAAATACGACTAACATCCGCTCAACAAACCTGGGGACTTGATGAAATAACTGTCGTTCGAAATTCCAATTATATTATTCATCTTATTTCGTTGATAGACCCAAAGCCATCTAGATTATAATACAAGTATAAAACAATCAACATTTTACGAACTCGGGACTGAACACTTATCTACGATTCGAAGTCAATTAGAACCCTCTCGCCTCTCATAACACTAATCCAAAATGGCGCTAAAATTATATGATTTTCCACTCTACACTGTGACCATGAAAACGAAGGATCCCTGGCAGAATGTTCTCTTCCATCGTAAAGGTTCAAGACCCTTGCAATGGAGAGTTTGGTATTAGTTGCCAAATCAACATGGATGAGGCAAAGCAGATATGTTCCTTACCTGTTGACGTTGGATCATGTAGGTCCAACTACACGCAATACTTTTACAGCATGGAAAAATCTATGTGTGTCCCCTTTGAGTGGAGTGGATGTAAAGGAAACCGAAATCGTTTCGAAACGGAGGCTGAATGCATCACATATGTGCGGTTTTCCTTCCGGTCACGGGGGTCATTGCGTAACTCGTTCTACGACTTCGTGCTCCCTGGAAATTTACAATTACCAGCAGAAACGGAGACTAGGCGGAACAGCATCTTCAATCAAGCTAATCCCTCTAAAAATGAAGAAGTCACTACTGAGCTGCCTGAATCACAAATTGCCACGAAGATGTGGGTCCCCGCGCGCCCCCGGCGCCTGTGGCGCGCACGGAGGGCAGAAGATCGTGGGATACCAATGAGGGCAGTACGTAAGGCTCTTGCTACAGAGGCCGGAAGTATTTTCATTCCACTGAATAATCATATCATTCCTCAGCAACCATCTGTTGGATTCGGAAAGCTTTGAGCCTGATCACGCGCAACGGGCACTTGCCCGTTCACGCTTTTACCACGCTCGTTGGGAGGCACATCGCAGCTTCGCTGTGGTGCAGGCTTCAAATCGATCGGAAGGATCTCATTGAAGCTCAGATGGAGGTAAAAGTGCCAGTCTGCAGAAGAAAACGTGCGGATGGATTCTTTTGCTAATAGTATTCATGGTATGTATTGTTCAATGGAGTTCTTGTTTACCTTGATTAAGTAATTTTGTTATTAGAGTATAAAAGTCAATTATGTAAAGGATGTTTATTTTAGTCATGTTGTTTCATTCAGAGTAAGTAGTATCATGCGTTATGCCGTTTTTTTTCAATTATAAATGTATTTTTCAACTTTCTCACAAAAACTGACTGTGCGTACTGTTTATTCCTCCAAGCTTCTGTTGGCGCTTTATTGCAGTTTAGCTTTCTCTTGGACTGCGTAGTATACTTAACTTTGAACTGTGAGGATAACCCGAGTAGTCAGAGTCGGTTTTTCTGGATACATGTTTAACTGGTTTTTTTTCTTTAGCTGGTCGTCCTCCTACTTGGTGATCCCCATATTATTTTACACACCATACTGTATGTTAATGCTTTGTTTGTCAGTGGAAGTCCACTTCTTCGATGCTAGTATGAATAATATGTTCAAAACAATTCAAACAACTGAGCAAGATATTATATTTTTCAATTGATAGGGTCAAAATAGACGTTCAATGGCATCTATTACGCTTTATTGAACAATATATTCATATATTAGATACTAAATATGTAAGTATATAATGCGATCGTTCACTAGTTGTCTAAATGTGAAGTGCTTCTTCCTATATAAATATGAGGACTAGTAGTAATAGTACAAATATATTGGTATTGGGCAAAATAGTAAATGTGTTCATTGCTATTCTTGATATAGGAAATATGAGAAGAAGCCACTATATGGAATCAAAAGTATTAATATACAGGTATAAATATTACAATTATAAGTACACAGCTAAAACAACTTCATTTTATCCCGTTCCAATAATATGCTTGGCATATTTGTATTACCTACTTAATGCACTAATGTTCAAAAATGACTTTCACTTAACGGCACTGGAGAAAAACTGCTCGTGGCAACGCATGAAGCAACAAATTCCTTGATGATGTCGACGATTCATACTATGGCAGCGAAACATGAAGTAGTAGGCTACTACGTATCGGTGCGGGAATCCATTGAGTTTTCCCTCTTTTCTTGAACCTCTCCAACTTATTACGACTCAATCCAGTTCAAATTTCAGATTACGCTGTTGGTGGATATGAGAACAGAGAAAGACATCTTGTCACAATTGCATCCCGTCAACAATGTTGGCAAGCGCATGTATCATTTTGGAAAAGGTTAGGCGAAGGCGTGGAAAATCTGACTCCAATATACAACTTAAAACTTTAGAATTCAGCAAGCTTTGGGATGGTATTTCATTTGCTCTAACAAGAAATGCAGAAGAATAAATTATTGTCAAATTTTCCTAAATCCGATACAAAGGGGTTACCATTTCTTTTCTAAACTGGTTCTTCAATTAATTCACATCGAAATAACATTTTTGCATCAATTTCATATAGGTAGTATATCTGTATTCCACAATTTTGAAAAACCTAATTTTGTCGGAGTAATTGGCTAGCTCACATCGGAAGTTGATTTTGGATAGAAGGTGAAAGTTTATGTTTAAAAACCACTGCTGTAAACTATAAAAATAAAAGCAATATTTTAAGTACATTGATGAGTAACGAGCTAATAATAGGTTTGGTGACAATAAAGCTACCAGACTGTGAGAGTTCCTGCGATTCTCATTTTGCCCCAAATAGCAATATCGTTTATAAGAACGACATTGAGATTCCTTTCCAATCTCTCTTAGCGTATTTTTCTCTGTCAATCAAAGTTTTAATAAGCGAATCCACAAAAAGGTTTCGAAATTGTCTACGAAAAACGCGCGACCTACAATAACTTTTGGTTACTCTTTCGGGCAGTAGGTACAATGACTACAATAGAAATGTGTTTAGAAAACTGATTAATCCACATTTTTCATATCCACGTAACTTAAATCTTTATTGTCGTATACTGCACTGTTTTTATGTATTTAAATAATTAGCTGTTCGGCCAAATGCAAACACTCACGGTCACTGTAAGAAACAATAGATAGATTGATAGAGAGCTCGTTCCGCCATACCTATCCTTAAAAATATTAGTCTAAAAAATAGATCAAATAAACACACAAGTTTAAAGGCTAAAGTGTTTCTATCCAACATCAACTTCCTGACTATGAAACTAGACCCCCGAAATTTAAAATCCTACATGCATTTTATGAATTCTAAATGTTGAAAAGGCAGAAAGCACTGCTAAAAATTTGAAGCCAACAATACTTATCAACAAACAAAGCGCGACCACCGACGACCATTTTGCCAGCTTCGAATCGTATTCACGTTGAAAAAGTTTGAAAAGTGTTTTAAAAATAAACTAGAAACCTTTCAGGTTTCTGCTGACGAATAAGAAGTACATCATCAATCACTATATTCCCATTACAATCTTGTTTTGTATTCAGTATCAACCTTTGTGCTGACACGACTCCCTCAATCTTAAAGTAGTGGTGGTGTGACTCTAGAGTCATTCCTGATGAATATTATTTATAATATGCACATTACATATGTACACATTGACACTTACACATATGCATAGTTTAGATGTATAGATAAGATAGAAGAAAACTAATTTTAGTAACACTGTAACAATATAGAATTACGATGCTTACAAATGGATAACTATTAATATGTTTGTACGAGTTGTGCACTTGTTTGCATTCAAATATATAATATTATGTACATACTTATGAATATGTGTCGCTGTAGTACTCTTTTTTTGACATGCTTTTTTTATATGACTAGCTGTTTTTTACGTTGACAACTGTCGTATTTGTTTCATATACTTGTCAAGTCTCCTCGCTTGCACATTATTAAATGCTGACTGTGATTGCGTTTTGCGTTCCCGTTTCTTAGTTTTATTGAATACGCCCGTTAGCAGATCCTCTTGGTTTGTCGATAAAACTTAAATTAGAGGTATATAAAACAAACTTATGCATAATAAATACAAAATAATAGAACACAACAGTCTTGATTCAATGACTAGAAATTGGTTAGAGAGCTAGAATGAGTTGATAATAAAACATAAACTGTTTAAAAATAAACCGGATTTTGGTTGAGTTAAAAATGTCTTTGGTATTTTCCCGTGGTTGATGACTAGAACTGAGGATAAGATAAACTAGATTATTCACTGAAAGTCGGTATTATCGTTCCAACTGCTCACAGTGTACTTTTTGGTTTTCTAATTGCTGCAGCTGATTGACACGATATGACTGAAGGCTTTGTTTGTTTTTTTGTTTTAAATATACACAGTTCGAACGGAATAACGTCACAAGTTAGCGTCATTGTTGTCTAGCGATGCACCGCCACTATGCTGCGTCATAATTGTGTCGGGTGTGTGATGGACTGTGACGACCTGGGCCACATGAACAGCACCCAGAGTATGTTGTGCTTGAGATGTGTGAACTCCAGATTGACCTGAGAGTGTAGATGCAGGTGAACTAGAGGCAGCGCTCGAGTTTGAGTTACCGGTACCACTTCCACCACCCTTGTGCAGGCGGGCCACTTCCTCCATCCGTTTCCTCCTTCCATTTGTCCATTGACCGGCGACGGGCGTTCATGAAAAAGTTGCCCACTGTTGTTGGCTCCAGACCAGTTGTCTGCGTATTGTCTTGCATCTCCTTTGAGGTCTTTTTGTCTCCTATATTAAAAATAAACAAGGCTAATTCAAATACCGAAATCTTCAATGTAAACAGCACTCAAGTCAGCTAATAAGCGGTCTGATTAGATTGCATACCTTGAAAATAGCTTGCAAGGTTCGCCTTTGAAGGTCTGTAAATACAAGTCGCGGTTTCTTAGGCGCAGGAGTTTGCTCTGGTTGGACTTGTTGTTCCTCCTTCCGCTTACAAGCTGTAAATTACACAGGGACATAATCAATGCATAAAACTAATAATTCTCAGCATAATTAGTCAAAGTAAAACAAACATATATGCAACGTAGCGTGAAGGACAAAGTGTGATTTGCAACAAACAAAACGCCTCGATTGTACCTACCAACATGCTAAATTACGTGATATGAGATGTGCTTGAACTTGAGAAAAAATGGTTTGCAAAGTTTATGACTAAATGGTTCTACATCAAAAGTCGTAATCTATTCTGCGATCATCAAATGTAACATATTATGGATAGTTTAGCAACTCCTTGAAGCCGTTGTCATTTTGCATACTTTCAATTCCTATCCGTTTATCGCCAGATCGGTCACAGGAACAGTGGTGCAGCCTGTGTGTATGGGTATATCACTATCTTTTCTATTGTATCTAGATATCTATTCGAATTACACAATATAAGTGTCATTATGGAGTTCTAAAGACATTTGGTGTTCAATCATGTGAAATATTTATATGCCAGTCTAGCATCATAACGGCGAATATGTGTTTTTGTGAAAGTGTACACGATTACAGTGTTATATCGACATGGCAGAGGCGGTGGTGGTGAATGTGGAGAAAAACATGCTCCTTCAACGCAGCTGTTACACCACTGATGGATCTCTGATGGAGTCTTAAATATATGTAGTCATTTGGTGACATCGTCTTTTGAAGATGTCTACAAACATTTGTGGAGGAGATCCCTACGTCACGCTGATTCATAATGCTTCTGCATTACAATCCCAATAGCATATGAATTAGAAAACCCTACTTTATCCCTTTCTGATGTGATGTAATATGCAATATCCCAAAGACCCCATTTGATTCAAAAAGCCATTAAGATAATGTGGCCAACAGACAAAAACTAAAGCTAGTCTTAAAGTACTGTGTATATATTATAGTTGTGTTGTCAGATAAGGTAGATAGCATACGAGCGGAAGTGCAATGAACTTATTTTAAGTGAAAGCATTCAAGTGAAAGAGTGCTTTGGATTTGGGTCATATATGCCATCAACATTTCAAACCTCTAGGTTTAAAAACATCATCGTTCAAAACTGATAAATGATAACTTTTTTAAAAAAATTTTAAACTGTAATGACACCGGAAATTAACACAATCTGTGCAATTTTTTATCAGCTTGTGGGAATGTTAGCCCAGCACCAAAATGAAAGTGTTTTATGTTTTTGCGTAAAACTTTACGGCGACAAGAGCCATAATGTGAATATCTTGTAAAAAAGGAATTAAAAATCATGACAGATTTCTATGGTTTGATGATCCACAACATTTTCCTTAACTACTACTAAATATTGTACTAAGAATTGCATTTCTTTAAACTTAAAGGAAGGATCAGAGTGGGAGTAATATATGCAATTTATTCGCATTTTGACATAGCATATGATGTATTCGCATGTAGGAGACTAACAGGAATGCCTTGTCAACTAAAAGCCTGCCTGTCACACGACACGGTAGGTATTCATGAATTAAGGTAAGCGTGAAGTGAAAGTTACAAAACTAGCTGGCTTGCGTCTCTCGCCTGTTCCGCCAAAAACACATGGTGTACCGTGGAGTGTACTTACGCTACTGCTTATTCTCGTTGTCCTTAACGTAATAAAAACTATTTCAGCTAACCTATAGAGGGTGCAATCTTCCTTATAAATGAACAAAATGCATGTGAGTAGTTCGCGATCGTGTTTCTTGTATGCTAATCCGTAAAAGCTACATTTACTACGGTGCGGAAGAGGATAAGGAAGGGTAGAACACTGCGAGTGAAAAACCACTGCGTTACACCAGTACCTCTACTCTACTCTTTACAGTTACAACTACACACGTTCATGCATGCCTCCAAAGAGTTCCTTACTCTTACTGAAGCCGATTCTGTGCTGGCTTCAATTAAAAATGCGTTCTTTTACTTTCCTCTTTGACTAATTGCGTTTGCATTAAAGATATGTAAGTACGTGACTTTTTTTTGGATTTGAATAAAAAATTCTTATGAGCACCAAGCGTCATCTCTAGATTTTTTTCTAGTGGGAAACATTTTTGAGTTTTAGCCTATTGTTACTAACGACAGGAAAGACAAGAAGTGTGTTTGAATGAGAAGGGACAAAGTGCTGGGTGCGTCACACTATGCAGTGTTTGCGAAGCGTTCAGTTGTATTGAGTCGTCTATTTCTTTGTTGCTAGCGGGAGCAGTTTCTTTTCGAGATCTTACCAGCAAACACATTACCCGACATGGGTCCATGTGGTTGATAAAGTAGAAGAGAAAGATGTGGATCATTTTCAAATGCGGTGTTTGAAGTGGCGCTAATGGTGGCACTTGATGAAACACAAGAAGGGGAAGCGAATGAAGGGCTAGAAGACGACAGCGCCGGCTTACCTACAACAACAATTAAAAATAACAAAAAACCAAGATATACATGAACCATTGAAACCAATAAATTGATGGATTCTTGATGCTTTCACCCTTCTTGGTACTCATTGCCCAATTTAGTTTTTTCGTCTTCAACTTGTCCCCAGCTCATCATTTATATATGTGTTAATTGTAAAGATCTGCTTGCAGGATAGTTGATGAAAATAATTAACACCTTGTGTAAGTAATGATATACGCTTAATAAGTAGTAAATTTGTGAGCTGTGAGCATTGGATTCAGAAACATTCATTAACCTTAAATGCCTCCTATATATCAATTATAAATACCATAAAATTATCTACTTTGGACAACCTAAGAAAAGTGAAAGTCATTAAAACTCTTTTCCAATACAGTTCTCGTTACTAAACAAATATTACGTATTACATGCTTTGGTCGTACACATTTCCTATTTATTTCAATGCATGTAGTTAGTTTCTTAGTCCCGCAAAGGTGCATTTGCACCCCTTCCCTAACCAATTACTTTCATCCTCATCCTTTTTGCTAGAGTTCAGCTTAATTTCCAAAGCTGAGAGGTGAATACATATATACCTACATATATATGTGTATGCAACCGTAGATAATTTATTTCCATTGCATTTTAGA
The DNA here is from genome assembly GCA_001718145.1 of Orchesella cincta. Taxonomy (NCBI): domain Eukaryota; kingdom Metazoa; phylum Arthropoda; class Collembola; order Entomobryomorpha; family Orchesellidae; genus Orchesella; species Orchesella cincta. The sequence goes on along the minus strand of LJIJ01000316.1, from coordinate 117,282 downwards.
AATCTGAGTGCAATAACTGTAGCCACATGATTTCTCCTAGAGATATAGGAAGTACAACAAGCGAGCGCCATTATTCCTCAAAAGTCACAGTTTAATGAGCACACACATGGACCTACGCTCCCTATCACAAAAGCTATGGAGGTAATAAATGGCAGGCGAAATAATAATGGATGTTGGAGATTTGAACACGGGTACATGACGTTGTAAATGTGGATCCAGCCAGCACAAGTACCAGAAGAAAATGTACGGGTACTACGTTGTATTATTTTGCTTTTGGCTTGCTGATGAGGTGATGAGTGATATTAGGGGACAGTTGTTGTCATGGTATCATAAGAGGACAACAAGCCGTGCTCTCTCTACCGACCGACCAAAACCATGTATATGTGCCGCTTCGTACTTTCAACTTCTTTTTACATTTTGATGCGTTATTCTCTTTCTCCTGCCATTGTTGGCCTTCGAATGTTGCATCCACTTGCCTGTGTGACAGAATACCCGGTGGAGTAATGTAACAAAAGAAACATGAATTACGTTGGACTTGTGCCCCTATACATGTCTGGATATGTGTGTATCTTTGTACCTCATCAAGACGACGGCTTTTAGTCCTAAGTATGCGCATAACATTTCGGGCTTTCGTGTGGCAATATATACACTACACAAAGTTTACTCAAATTTAAAATTTATATCTATTTACCAAAAAGACCTCTCTCAGAATCGTCGCATTTGTGAGAAAATAACCTGTTATTAAATGCACACTATTCGGAACAATCTAAACCTGCCCAACAAACTTCCTGTATTATGAAATGTCATGGGACGCAAAATAGAGAGATGCTTAATACTCTCCAAAAATAATACATGCTATGAACTGCAGCCTAAAAAGCTAAAAAAAACGCCATATTTCAACTAAATTATATTTTTTATATAAAAAAATCATCGTCATCCTTGATCATGTTTGATAGGCTTATGTGTTAAGGTTAATGGTACAGAATGTTTGAAAGTTAATCTGAACATGAGCAATTAGGTGACTACTTATTTATATATATGTAACAGCTACCGTTCGTTTTACCAATAGAAACGAGAGTACTACACCAAGTGATGTCTATAGTTTATCCATTCACTTATATTACAAGATTGACCTTCACAATGGAACAAAATGAATGATTAAGTTGCCCATGCCTCCTAAACGTATACCTAATGCTAAATGCATACCTGCAAGACGGAGAGCAGACATTCGCTGGAACTCTGGTTCTTGCAGCCATTTCCACATGCGACGAAATGTCTCCCGACCAGACTTCAGTTTGGACCATGGTTTAGGATTTCTTAACAAGTCAGATAGTGTGCCTTGCGAACGGCACAGTACTCTTTGTGCAAAAATGGCTTGTGGGATGCTGTATCTCTTCAATTCGGCACTTATGCGTGCAGCTAGCTCTTTCGTGTTGATCTCCTCCAACTCCCCCGAAGTACTTCCGGCTGAGGACACACTGGCCCCAGATCCGGCTGGGGTTGATGTTAATGTTACCACGCCTCCGGGTGACGCCGAAGAGGAAACGACACTGACCACACTTTGCTGTTGTGATTTCACTGACACACTGTTCAGCACTGCACCACCCACTGTATGTGTGTGAGTAATATGAGGATGAGAGGATGCACTGGATAACACCACAGAACAGTGGTGGCGGACTCGATCTCAGAGGAGATGAAGCTCCCGATGAGCCACCACCACAGCCGTGGCCAACGGAGGAGATGAGTGGGATGAGGAGGTGGGGCTATCAACCCCGTTTGACATAATCCCGCTGCTCACCACAGTATGCTGGGCACACAACAATGATGACACGTTGGAATGATGAGAATGGCCGTGCTGCCCCGCTGATTGTTGTTGGGTCGGGGTATTGGGAGGCGGTGGTGAGTTAGCACTACTATGTTGCAGGGGAGAATCACAAAGACCGGGTGAACTTTTGTGCATGCGACTACTTTGGTCATTGGTAGATGAGAAAGATGAAGGTGAGTAACCATTGGCAGGTGATTTTGGAGGAGGAGAACTAAGGTGATCCGATCTCATTCCATTGGATTGAGAGGAGTTGAAGTGGTCAGACGGGAGGCCGTTTATTGGTGAAGCGGAGTTGATGCGGGGGAGGAAACACATAAAGATGTCATTTTCTCATAGTTGGAATAAGGGTTGTTGAGACCACCTGCGCCCCCGTTATGCTGCATCACTGTAAAGGAACCAGCAACGTTTCCCCCGGCATGGCCGTAACTGAACTTGTCAGTCATGGTTGAGATGGGAGGAAGCGGTTGGAGCGGGGTTAAGGTAGCATACTGAGAGACGCCGGAGGTACCAGGGGAGAAGCCTGTCGGACTAAGCCGTCCATTGTGAACCGTGGTGAGAGCAACTTGGTAGCTGTGGTCGGCAGACGCAGCCGGTGCAGAGCGCGGAACTCGGAGGCATCAATCATGCTGGACATAGAAAGCCGGTCTGCCTCAATGTGTCCGTCAGTGTTGTTGGTGTTGGTTGGCGAGGGGGGTTCCACCTCTTCCTCCTCGTCGACCTCCTCCTCTACATGGTTATGATGATGATGGTGGTGATGATGATGTGGTGGTGGTGATGAGCTACGTTAGAATGGGGGAGTGGTGCTGTGTTGCTGCTGTTGATGATGATGGTGGTGAGCATCGTGGTTGATGTTGTCCACATCCAACTGATCTTCGCTGCTGTTGAAGGTTCCGCTCTTCAGGGATGCACGTGGAGTGGGGTGCGTCTGCTGCTGCAGAATACACTTGTGTGTGTGGTCGACTTCTCGAATCCACCGTCACGACTTGCTCAACCGGTGGGGACTCATTTAGGTAGTCTGGCTGCCTATTCCTCCCCACTATCACTGTGAGCTCATCCCCTCGGAGCGTCGTTGCTTGGACGCTTGAAGGTCCTGAGCCAGCCAGCCGACTTCCTGAAATAATCAGTGGTGAGATGGACGACGACTGTTGGGTTTGTGTCCTATTGGAGATGTGACAACCGGGACTACTTCTACTACCACTACTACAATTGGTGTTACTATGATTATTACTGTTGTGGTTGTTATTGTTATTACTATTTGGAAGTGAAAGGTCTTCAGCGGCAGTTTGTATCAACTCGTGTTTCACTATCCGATGGAGAGTGAGTGTTTGCTGAACAGACGATGGATTGGAAGTGACGACGACGAGCCGTGTAGTTGTATTATTGCTGCTGCCACTGTTTTCAATGAGTGCTGCTGCGGCTGACGGTGTGTTGCTACTGTTACCATTTCTGCTTGCTGCTGCTGATAACCAATGTTGTGCCGACCCTCTTCCTACCAGCTCGCCTCCTCCACTGCTACTGCTGATACATGAGCTACCACTCAAAGTCGCAGACGAGGATGACGACGAGGCTTTGGCTGTTGTTGTGGACATACTGTTGTTACCATCAGCACTACCACTACCACCACTGCTTATAATGATGGTCGGGGTGCTCCCGTGTACCACTGCACACACTCTCTCATCGTCTACAGCGTGTCACGTACCCGGTGCTCAGCACTCCCTCCATCTGTCAACACTACTCCATTCCCACCAGTTCCAGTACTTATTCTACCACCACTCGTGTTCGAGACCAGGTTACCTAATATATGTCCCTGCTGCTGCTGCTGATGGTGGTGGTGAAGATGTTGTTGTTGTTGTTGGTGGTGGTGTTGGTGGTGATGTCTTTCATGCTCCTCTGCCTGCTGCTGATGCTCACACTCATCCTCACATTCTTCTTTTGTCATGTGAATGTGAGGGTGGTGATGAGCTCCATGTGAAAGATGATGGTGGTGATGATGATGAGGCGACTCCTCCACCTCGATCTCATTGTCTGTCTGATAAACATTATCACTATTCTCTGGTTCCCCCTGCTGGCGAAGCAGCACTTGATGATGATGGTGGTGATGCGGATGGGATGACTCTGTCAGCTCATCGCTGCTTTCTTCCGATATGACAACACTTGTACCTGCGGTATGAAGTTGAGAGGCAGTGATTAAAGCTGAGTGTGCCCTCAAATTTACATCGTCACTTTTGTAATGGTGATGTGCATGAAGGTGGTGGGGATGTTGATGAGGGGACATGGGATGCTCCTCCAGCATCCCCGTCTCATCATCATCTTCCTGCTGGTGGAGAACAGAGTGTTGCTGCTGCTGCTGCATTAGCTGCTGACCCACAAGGAGAGCAGTAGCTGAGGCAACTCCACCATGGTGGTAGATGATGCGTGTGACCGGTTGTGGAAACGTGTCGATTGTCCTGTCATTTTGGGGGTTGTGGCTATCATGGAGCGAGGTAGTGACCACGCCAGAGGTAGGTGTAGATCCAGACTCATTTTCTATCTCTATGTTTCGACTTGTGTTAACATCATTTATGGTGCTCACTGGCACACCGCGCTGTACATTTGGTCCATCTACGATTACACAGTGATCGACAAGTTGCTGCTCACTCAGTGCTTCCATGATGACCCCATCATCGGGCCCGACACGCACTGCTAACATTAGGTCAACGTGATCTCTCACACGGATGACATGAACTCAAATCTGCAGCGACTGCTCTCTCTCTCAAATCATAGCATTAGCGGTATAACCAAAGGTTATTGCACTTTTAAAGCAAATGTACATTGTTTCTATTCTCTTTTACTTTGTCCTCATGAAAGCTGTCTTCCTTTGGATGGGTATACGTATAAAAGTGTCATTTAAAATGCAAATAGAAGTAAAAATTTTACATATTGGGTGGCAGTCAAAGTCTGTCTTGATTAACATATATCGTATACTCGTCGAACAATCAAATCACATAAAGCTTCCATAGCTTCTTCGAATGGTAGAGCAAATTTCCAGGCACGTACACTTTAACTGACATCACTACACTCTTTGGGACTTCATATTGCCATAGTATATGAATGTGATGATGCACTTTTCTGTCATTTTTCTTGGTAAATTATTAAAATTTCCAGCTGAAGCAGCAGTTCAATCAACTTTCTTCCCAGTTGAATTAGTATTGTAAGGCGTGCTGCTGTAGCTCGACATCCGATCCAAGTTTTATTGTCAACAAACAAAACTGCTCACTTTAAATACAACTTTGAGGTGTCCGGTTTGCACCCAACAATACTACTGTGCACTTTGTAGTTTAGTACGCACTGGGAACGGAACAGTTTAAACTTTTCGAATGTCGTGTTTTGCAATCCAATACAACTTCAATTCACACGCACTAGACACCAAGATACCATGTGTGAATGGACTGGTGGCTTCACTGCTAATCGTATTATGACTTAATTTCATTGAAGTTACATTGTATTTTTTGCATTTTTTTCAAAAACTGCTAACGTTTAACGCATTTAGTGGCACATATTAGATAATAACAATGGGGTAAACTTTCCCCCTGCTAATATGGTAGTGATATAGAAGTGTAAATGAATGCAGTTGTGGTATAATATGTTAATAAGGTTTGAGTACATTGATACAATGAGTTTACGTAGGCTCCATGATAATAATATACATATAGAAGATGAGATGTGAAGAGAAAGTACACGAGAAAACTCACAACTATAAGCTTTTCTTCTTTCCCTTTCTTCTCCCTTTCTTTTTATTCTCGTGTGCATCTTGTGTGTTTGTACTACGCCAGAGATACTAAGAAAGTACGGAAGAAAGAAAAAAGATGCGAAGTGAGAGTGTAAGGGAAACAGTACTCGGTTCACGGACACAGGCTGGTGTACGCTAATGTTTTCTTCCCTCTACCGTCTTTCATGCAATGAAAGGAGCATAGACACGGGCGACTTTGGTACATGCTACAGTCTATAGGGCTCATCATAACCCGTACACTTGGTGGTAATGTACGCCGTTGTTCCAGAGAGTCGGGTTGATTCTGCGTACACCCTCCGATTTTGTCCATCCGTTCCACGTTCTCGTCAACGACCAAGTCACACACAACTACTTACGCTATACTCCAGTATATAATAAGTATGCATGCATACCTTTATTTCATCCACAATTCAGTAACCATTAGATTCACTCATACAAACGAAACCACAGATTCTCCCCCTTTTCCCATTTCCCTTCAACGTACGTACATATTATACATTTTCTACATTTATACACATTTATGGTGGCTTTTCAGAGTTCTGTATTAAATTGAAATTCGTATGCATTCATCTCATCTCCTCTCTCCCATGTTTCTGCTCTACTCCTCAACGTTGCTTTCAAACTCTGGGTTTTTTCTTTCAAAACTTTTCCCCCTCTGCTGCGTCCTCTGTTATACATCTCTCTGCGTACATTTTGAGTAATCTGACTAAACTAAAGTTTACAATATTGCAATCTACGTTTGCATTCAAGAAGGACATATACACTCAACTCATGTGATCCCCAAAGTGCACCTTTTTACGCTTTCTCTGTGTCGTTCTCTTTTTCTAAATTTCCTTTCTACCAAGCATTGGTGTGTATGAATGTATATAAGGATGATGTCTATCTGGCAGATATGATATCTGTGTTATCATTTTTCATGTGTAAGCTCAAGCAACACCATTTCCTCACATAGTCATCATGATATGATGACAGTCAACGAATACATTGTTGTTGTTAAGCAACACATGAACAGGTAGAGAGATAAGGAGAATGTACTCTCTCTCTCTCTAGCTCTTCAGCTAGGATTTGGAATACATTGTTCTTTTCGTTTTTGTTGTATGTTGGTTGTTGCCAGGATGAAAACATAAGGGATCCGGGTTGAATCGTTTGTGTGCGTACTTGTGCTCCACCTCCTCCACCCAGTCACCGACCCTCCGAGAAAGCTAAACAAACTTACAAGTAAACTTCCCTCCATACATGCATACATTAGAGGCTTACTCTCAGCTAGGGTTCCTACAAAATAATACGCTGCTTGCTCGTTCTTTCGTTCGTTCGTTCCTTTAATTCCAACTTCCAGCCTACATGACCACTTCAAGCTTTCATTAGAGTTGCGAGCCGACCGTGCAAGTAATGTAGCATAACTTTATTCCCAGTTTCCCTGCTACAATTTTTTTTAAACTTTTGTTTTTTATTTCGTGATTACTCATTCCATATCAAAATGACAAAATACGGCAGATGTTTGGCCATGCTACGTCGTCCACCAGTGCCTATCACCAACTTACACTGCTGTACTGCACCCTCCGTGAGTAATGGCAAGTCGTAAAGAGTGAAAAACCCTTATATTCATTTGTACTCATATAATTCATACCTACTTCTCCAACTTCATGTCTGTTATGTTAGTATGTTTTAAGCTCGAAAGGAATAATGCATAGATTTTATGATTAAAACGCGTACATTCATTCAGATACATTTTTATTGGTAATCAAATCAAGGGATGTTCATGCTAATACACATGTTCATCATATTTCAAGCTGTGTTGCTTAACTCATCCTGGATTTAAATAGGATCATATACCACTCATCTTCCCTTTTTTGACATTCACTTCCCATTCCTCATCCGATGGAAGAATTCATTTCATATCCCATTAAAAACCAAACTCCGTTTGGACATACATGCACAACCTAATGTAGTTGAGTTGCAACAAAAGCAACTGCGCTATGCTAGCATTCTAAGCTACTTGTTCTTCCTCTGAGCTAAATAAAAACTCTGTCCCTTTTAAATATTCGTTTTAAAATGTAAAATCCACGGGTTTCAAGTCTTCTCATCGAATTCATTTGCATGTGCGTACATGCATGCAATACTTTGCCTTGTATGTTGGAATGATGCTAAACTTGTGTAGCGCTGAAGGTATCTTGACATTTTACATGGAGATTTTATTAAGAGAAAGGGAGAAATAATGCTAAATGTATTCATACGTCATAATATTTTATGTAACATAAAAAGGTAATGCTGTTGTCGCTACACTGAACTAGCTTGTCTCCCATAAAGAGAAGACCGCTAATGAGTTGGCTTCCTGTATAAAATATATGCATGCTCAGTTAAATAATGAAGAGCTTAGCTTTTTCCAACATCAAAATAGGGTACCCAAAAGACACAGTTGTTGTGCGTTGTTTTGTGAACATCATTGTTGCTTATAATTACATGAATATGCATTTATATGAGAATACCTCTGTCACAAAGATTGGCTTCGTTGGGGCTCGGTTACGAACAAGCTTTCGAAATTTTCCGAAGAACGTTATGCTTAGCTTGCCACCAGTTCAGTAGGCTTTTGCTTTTCTTCTTTTGGGAAGCGTTCCAACAACAGATCCACATGGTCTCGAATGTTGTAGTGAGTAAATCAAAAAAAGAAGTTCTTGAAGGTATTGCGGCTGCTCTTCGTCTTTGCGAATATAAAACTCAAGATCAAGGCGCGGAGAGGATGTATTGGAGACATGCTTATTGTAGTAAATGGGACTGGTCTGAAAATAAAATGAGACTACAATGTCAATGACTTGCTTGTTAAATTAATAAATTATTTAAAATAAAAACATTTGTAAAATGCAAATATTGTAAAAGCTTCTACTGGACTGGGTTGGCTTGGGTGTACACTTACAGAACAGAATGCAATGGAACGGTTGAATACCAACGCTATTAACATGATGTCATTTGCATGATGATGAGTTCATTGACAGAACTCGAACTTCTGTCAAGTCATCATATACAATTTGTGAATGGTATCCAACTGTTCGGCTTCAGTTTACGCTTACGTGTAGCAACAGCTAGTTCGTTTTTATTGTATTCTTCTCGAACAAACAGAAGTAAAATTTTATTCCTCAATTAGTCGCATTTTTACTCCTCAATTATAATTTTTACTACATCAAAATGGCCACGTCTACACCTTCAAGAAAGCGTCAACTTGGTAAGTGTTTCATACAGATATTTGCAACGGGTTGCGTGTTGGTTATACCTAATTTAATATCGCTTAGAATTCAGTAGCGTTAAGTATTGAATGATTTTTTTTATTAGAACATGATGACAATTTTGAAGAGGAGGCAGCTGACACCGTTGACCCTGAATCTCTCCCAGTTAGCCGTGGGAGGAAGCAAGCGAGACGCGTCTCTGGAGTTTTCAAAGACTCTATCATTAGCATGGGTGCAGAGAAAGCTGAAGTAATGGAGTCCGTTCTGAATGTGTTGCCTTCAAAGGATGTCATGGAAATTGGGGCTGCGGGTTCCCTGTCTTATATTATTGCATGCCGAGTTTTAAGGAAGCGGTACGGAAAATCTACATTTATCCGGTACCTTCATGTGAATGTAAGTCAAGATTTAAAATGATTTATTTGTAAAAGTGGCCAGTTTACCATTTTATTTTGTTTTGTGGATATTGAATTTTATCTGTAGGGAAATCCCCGTCACTTGTGGATAAACTGGGAGCTCCACTTCCACGATGAGTTGTTAGCCGGCACAGAGCAGGATCCGTATGAACCGGTTGTCGTCAAAGGCAAGCCAAAGGTACCTAAGCCAGTGATACCCACTATCCGAGCATTACTGACAATTGGCAACCGAGCTGCTTTTTCGCAGATTACAGATGGTAAGAAGATATGATTAGCTTCAGTATAAAACCATTTAATCATTGGGGCAATGAGAGAAACAGTGAAGACTTTTTAAATTACCAACAGCGGAGGCCAAGACGCCTTTCAGAGAAGACTTCGTCTATGCTATTTGCCAGTCCGCATACGTCAGTTTTCCAAACGATCGTGTAATCACAACATTTTATGATAAGTTTGGGCTGGGAATCGCGGCCCAATCCCTCTTTATTCCGAGATCCCCTTCTTTTACTCTGAAAGCGTTCGGTCTAGATGTTCTGAAAGAGGAGTGGACGGTAAGTGAGAGCTTTGTATTAAAGTTTGGTTGTGATTGATAATGATTTAATTTTGTAATAACATTAAGTATTTATACGACAAATTGTATAGGAAAATATTATCAAGGGTAAACTGGAACTTCATGAAGCAGACCTGGAAAGTAGTGACCATAAGCTAACTGCAGTATTGCTGTTCAAATACATGAATAATGAGTTTGTCCAAAACTTCAAGGAAAATTTTTCAAAATCATACAAGTAGGTGGTATAAATTTAACAAGTTCATAAGATTCACTTTGGTTTGGTATTGCAAATATATCTATTTTATTACATTTTTTCTTAAATTCAGGGATGTTGAGCTCCTAAGCGGTTGTGCAGAGGAAGTTGGTAGCAACAAAACTTATTTTGCCGATGTTGTAAGCAATGCTAGTTAATCAAGGCACAGCTTTTGCAGTTTTTATGATGTTATACATTTAAAAAAGGAACTGTTAGGTTTAATTGTATTATGTTTACAGGCATCTGGCTTCTCGATTTATACTGGGGCTGGTGCTACCGTTTCTATATATGGCGTGGATTTCTCCAAGGAAAGTACAAACGATATATTGTCAAAGGTAAAAATGATTTTTAAATCACATTTCATCTGCTACTGTTTATGTCCAATGATTGATGTTAGCTTAATTTTTACAATTATTTGTTTCATAGGCGAAGGAACAAGTGGAGTCTTCAACCATGGGGTTTTGTTTTCTGGTATCTTATGATGGGCGTCCCAGTATAAAGAAGGAGCCTACAAATGGTGATGATGATGGTGGATGGGAAGAATACGATGACCCCGAACCGATAAATAAGTTTTTAAAGACCATTCGTGCTTTTATACCTAAGATTCAGGTACTTGGAATTCAATCAGCTATGCCATTGGATTTAATAAACGTGAAAAATAGTAACGTTGAACCTGCTTCTGCCCTAGAGTTTAGCTGTGGACTTTTAGTCTTTACGTATTCCTAAATATCAGATGAACTGTGAATTACTACGATTTTTAATCCTTTCATTTCTCTCAAAGTCTGAATTTTTAGAACAACTTTTAACCTAATTTAATGTAATGTGAGACAGCAATAATACCAAGTAACATATCAATTTCAATGGGAGTACAACATAATTTTATCGTAATTTGTATTTTAAACCAAGTGCTAAACATAAGTGAAAAAATGTGATTTTTAATATATTGTGAATTTTAACTAAGCAGCTAATCAATACTGTATCTTTATGCAAATATAGCATTTCGAGTAAATGTGTTGTATAATAAACCAAAATGAGCACAAGACACTATATTTCTTTACTAAATTTTAATTTTCAAGACCTTTATTTGTGATATTTATGCGCCAAATCATGTCAAACTTTTCGATACCCTTTGGAAATGCATGTATGCATGTAAAGCTTTATGAAGTACTCCTGTACTGTTTTTAGGTAGGTAGGTAAATTAATTTCCATCCGTTGACTCAGCTCATTAGTAAACGTGTCTTAGAAACATCAAATGTTTATTGATTCATAAAATATAGCATCGACGGAACAGTTTCGTATGTGATTGGCGATGTAGAAAAAGGAACGTTTTAATAAGCCCATCAATATTTTCCAAGGAAATTCAACTACTGATTGACACCTACAACTAAATGGTTATAACTGGTAGATCTTGTAAAATTGGTTGAACAAAGGCTGCTGGGAATTGTCCCTTGGACCCATCTATTTCTCCGTATAACCAGTCTTCATTTATGCGACCGAGGACTTTGACCATGTCCCCAACCTAACAAATTAATGGCATGATTTTATTACATAAAACATAATAATTTTTAAACGAAATAAATCACTTTTATGACAAAGTACCTTAAGGCTTAAATCCGAATCAGTTTCTGCAGGAAATTCAAATTCAGCTACGGTATAAACCCCCTGTTCCGTTTCCGGTTCGGTTTGAATTTGAGTTTCTTCCTCAATGTCTTCTAATGGGACCATTACGTTCAGGAAATTTGAAGGGACCATCCCTTCCACACCTCCACAAGATCCGTAGTACCAATTGTCATCAATGCGTCGCAGCAAATATACCAAATCCCCAGTCTAACAAATTAAACATAAGAATAGCAAAAAAAAATAGTTGAAAGAATTATATTTCTTATGTAAATTGCAATTAATATGTACTTTACCGACCTGCAGTGGGATATCCCCCTCAACCTGAGGTTGTAAGTCATACAAAGCCAGGGCATATGCACTCTAAAAAAATAAACTCCATAGTTCAAGATTTTTCCTTAATCCTTCGCTAATTATAAAACGCTTATCTTGTAAAACGACTGCTTACCTGTCCAGTATCCGAATAGGTATCCGGATAATCCATAGATGCAGCATTCTCTAAATGAAGCACAGGCGCCGGCTCTGATGGCATTGGGGGTGACATAAAACTAGAGTCAGTGGGATCATCATCCTCATCGTCAAACTCATCTTCATCTGGTGGCACATCGTAATAGTTTCTCTGAACTGGCTCACTTCCATTACTACCATTCCCTGTTGGCTGCTCTGAAGTCACAGAGTTTTCGAACGAACTGACGATATTATTCACTAAGTTTGACGTAGCCACTGGCTCCTTTGATATTTGCGAGGTTAACTTTGTCGCAGGACGAATGATTGTTGGTGCCTTCGGCTTCAACCCAGACCCTGTTCCACTGCCACTGCTGAGTGTTGCACTAAGCTCTTTGTGAACTGCTGCCGGAACGTTTCCATATCTGGGTTTGTTGTACCCACCAGCATCACTTAACGAGGCTGAAGATCGATTGCTACTGGCATTACTACTTGAGCTGACTCCCGCTGGAATCCATGCAGACTGTTGATAGTTTGACTTGATTGTGTTGTTATTATCCAGACTAGATGTGTTTTGAAAGGGTGCATTTTGAACAACGCCAGACACTGGTGCTGTTGACGTCAACGTGGAAGCGGCTTGATTAGTTGTCGGAGGTGGAACTGATTCCCAGGTCGATTTTTGAGTGCTGGAGGTGTGAATTGGAGACCAGGCGGAGTTAATGTTGGTGGGCACACTAGGATTTGATGGCCGCGGAGGGCTGAATGGATTTTGTACGGGGACGTCTGGAACGGAGTTTTTCAGTGGAGATTTGATGTAAAATATTGATGCTCCAACCCGATAACACCAGTCATTGGGATCCTGAAATTTAATATTGGGGAAACGTCAATCTTTGAACTGTCATGTCAAATAATTAGTTTCTCGTGAACTCTGTAGGTGGCATAACTTCATTATTTAAATATTATTTTAACAAACTTCTTAATGCGAACCTTTTTAGCTACACTGATATTAGAGACTGTGTTTCTTCTCCCAGAACTAGGTGATCCTGGCGGAGTATGGAAATCAATCAAATCTTTGCCAGCAGGTCGAGTTGCAACACCATGATTTTGAGCTGATGTCAAGTCCTGAGCCGTGTTGAAGCTCATTGAGCTCTAAATTTATAAAATCAAGTCAAAACATCGTTATACATACACTTAAACTTTTGTATTTTAAAGCAATACTTTGAAATCTCAAAAGAGTTTTTACCTGCAATCGGTTAATTTTTGGCTGAGGGGGTCGAGGAGGTGGTGGTTTCTTTTTTATACTAGGTCTAATACTAGTTGGCCGAGCTCCCGTTCCTCCATTTCTTGGAATCATGTTGGTCGTTGTGACGTGAGTTTTTTTTATATCACGATGTTAATTGTTGTGTGACAACAGATGACTTTCAAATTTTACAGGAACTAATTTATTTCCTTGCAGGAAACTACTATTACTACGAGAAAAGTGTAAATCGTCCTACTTTGTAAATTCTACTCTGCTTGTATAAGCCCTAACTTCTTATTCTAACCTAATCCTTATCTTATTAAAATCGGGTTGTAACTTGGTTATGAACAGTCGTAATTCTCATTTTAAAACTAAATGGAAACAGTCTCAAATCGTGCTATTATTGATTGCAATTCGCCATACTTCAAAACCTGTTATATAAATATGTATAAACGAGTTCTGTTTCTTTTTTTGGAAAAAAGTAAATCACTTAATTCGTTCTCAATTTAAAGGCCACCCACAGTAATTGATATTGGTTTCTCTAAACAAGTCAACTAATAGCTGTTTGTTCTCCGTATTCTGTTTAGCAACCCTTTTGCAATCGCACAAACAAAGGAGAACTGTATCAATATCACTAAAAGTTTATGCAATGCAGTTTTAAATAGTTCAGCATTGAGTTGGACTTGAAACGAAATAAATATTCAACCAGACAACGGAGCTTGTTAGGAGCAAAAGGACTTGTTGCTGAGTTAAGTAATGAGTTTACAAATTAACACCCCCTTTCTTTCCTCACTCTCTGGTTTGTGTTGAATTAGTAGAATGGATGGAATAGACGAGTAGAGCACATCGTTAAAGACCTTATTAAACCAACAAAACCTAGACTGGCATTTTATGACAGGGCAAAAAATGCAATAAATTAAACAGTCATCGTCATCCGTCACCCTAGTCTAGAGCTAGCTCGAGTTCCACCAAACTAATCCAAGATGTAAGTGGTGCGAGAGCAAACTCTTCATCTAGGCAAAGACACCAATTTTTAGATTCACTTTCATAATGATTCATATATATTCACACTGAACATCATCATGATGTGATGACGAGGAATCACTCTTCCTCTAATTCACAACAGGAATACATGGGAATGCATACTACTGGTCGTTTTGAAAATACGCCTTCGCTACTCCACGTACATTCTCGGTATTCTTGCTCTCAGATCCTGTTAATTGTGAATGAAGAGCAAAGGAATAGAAACTGAAACGAGCTACTGTCCACAGAATAGCTCTGAAATACTCACATCACATCAGCCTTGGGTTCCTTTCTAAGTCTAATGACTGACGCTGCTCTTTCCGTCTGTTCCTTGTCTGTTCAGCAAGCATAGCAGGATCCTCGCAAAACAAACACTGCAGAGTACCCACCAACCACTGAGTACGTACATAAAATCATATACCCAGCACATTCACAAGTAAACATGAGAAGTGGTTGCACGGATTAGTCAGAGGCAGAAGCTAATATAGGTCATTGGTGTCCTTCTGCTCTCTTTGGTTGCTGCTCTTCATGCTTTGAGATAGTCACCTTGGAGCTGGAATACCTTTTCGGACTCTTATTTTATTGAACTAAAAGGTCATCTGAGAGGTTAAACTAACCCATGAAATCCCTCTCTTCTCACTTACACCCCCACTGAGACCCATCCCATTAAGTTATCTTTTCTAAGCTCTAAATGTATGTGCCAAGTAAAAAGCTGTCTAGTCTCTCCTCCTTACACCGATCCTTACAAGAGCTTACATTTGCTTCATAATACCTTGAGAGAAATAGTAAATCATTCTCTTGACTTCCACAGAGGGCACATTGCTTAGTGATACAGGATGCAACTTTGCCTTGCAAAGCAACGTTTTCCTTACTATCTTAACAGCCCTCCAACTCGACATTCCTACTTGTACATAGAGGCATTCAACGAGCTCACCCTATGTTTCGTGTAGCATTGCACTACACGGGAAGTCAAAAACAAAAGCCAGCCCAACAAGGCGGAGAACAGAAAAAAAAATACCGCTAACAATTCTTACCAACCTGACTTGGCCATCCTCATGTATAGATATGTTCAAGCTCACCAGATATAACAGTAGTATTTCATATCTGATGAAAATCATGTGGATGAAAGTTGCTGAACCATGAAGAAGAAGATAACATCATGCATATACCTCAATCTCTGAATTCTTACAATAGACGGACAGAGCCCAGAATTTTTACCAGTTTGGATCATGTACCACCAGCAATTCCAATACCACACAATGTATAACGTTGTCAGAGTTCATTTCTATTCAAACCGATGCTAAACATATTTGAGGCAGTTGAGTGAACGATTCTGTTATCATCATTCCCTTTTCCCGTCATACTTTCAGATATAAACAGACTCGCACGGATATGCAATTGTAATGCACACACAATAACTAGTACATATATTATGATGAGCCACCAATACACAATAAATGTGTATTTTTCCTCTCTCTCATCCCGCACACACAAACAGTTTGTGTGATTCATTCAATTTTCAGCTGCAGCTGTTGTTTAATCCTTCATTCAGCATCATCATCATCACTTCGTTACTGTTTTCAATGCAATAAACATAGAAAATACAATGCAAAACAATGTACATTCATGTAAGCTAACTTGTGATTACCGATTGATAATAAAGCACATTTTACATGTTTAACGATATCCGTAGAATATGAACGATAACACTATATTTTTTATTTGAAATGACTGACAGTTACCTCAAACAAACGCCAGCATTTATTGTTGATTGTAGTCCGTGTGTATGAGTGAGTGTGAATGGGCCAAAAAAAAAAGTTTTAACCAAACTGCACAGTGATCTTCTAGAGTGATTAGCCCTTTGTTGTAGCTGCATTTATTTATGATTACTTTTTTTTGGAACGGTTTGCTGTCATGTCATCGATGCGAATCACTGCACAAATGCCAGAGTCTCATCATCACCCTCACCGTTACAGTTACAGCACTAGAATCAGCACGAGCACATTGAAATGACAATAGTTAATTGTTGTTCTGCATCATTATCACATAACAATTATGAGCGAATTGCCCCGCTCGAATACGGTTGTTTGCTTTAGTTTTTGTGTGAATAATTGTTTGATGATGATTTCTGAGCGATGAGAGAAAGAAAGAATGTAGTTTGCATGTTGTGGTTGGTTGTCAGTAGTTATTTAACGAGCAATAAACCGTGTCTTGAGTACTAAGTAATGACTAACAAATGCACACTTTTTTGGTGACTGATTCTTAGACAATTAAGTAGGTGATACGTGTATTTTTTAATTGAATTCTTTAAAACTTTCTTTAGAAAGGGGTTAGGAAGTTGGAACAAGGTTAATTGAGAATGTTTTGTGTGTAGAGATTCAAAATGGAAAGAGCACTCTCCGACATGGATCGGAGTAGTCTCCATCGATCAGAACCTGACGGAGCTCCAACCACGAGGAGTGGAAGTAGCTCTTCAGTTGTTGGTAATCTCTCGTCAATAAGTCCTCAGAATGGATGCCCCTCTCCGAAGCATGGAGGGCCTTCGTCACAATCAGTTAAGAAGGGGACTTCTCCAGTTTGCTCGATTCATTCTGGGAGTCCGAGTAAAGAGACAGAGTTCTCGTTGGACTCGCTGTGTCAGCCAACGTTGGTGGAGGAGTCGGGAGAACTGTCGTCTAGTGGGATTTGCAATAGCTCCTTCACACAGAATGGGGGCTCGTATACGTTGTCAGCCATACAGGAGCTGGCAGTTAATAAGATAAGGCCGGGGGAGTTTGTGATGCGCGTGTTGTTTGCAGAGTTCACTGCGTATGCTGAGAAAAAAATTGAGGCTGTTATGTTGGAGCCTATTGTAAGTATTTTGTGATAACTATGTTTTATTATATCTTTTCTGTAGTTGCCCTTATAAATATGTATTTGAATTTGGATAATGTAGGAAAGATCTTTATCAAAATCCCTTCAAAGAGGAGAAGATCCTGCGTTTGACCAGCTACTAAGTGCATTGGGATCTGTCGCTGAGCATTGTCTTCCATCAATTCTTCGCACGTTGTTTGCGTGGTATGATCGACAAGCTGTGATATGGTTGGGTAACCTCCTATCCTCAGGTTCCGTGTCCAGCGGCACCGGCACATCCATCTCTGGAAACATGGATGATCATGAGCGAGCTCATGGATCCATTGACCCAAACGTCGCGGAGCGGAGGGATTTGGCAGTAGAGTTTATATTTTGTCTGGTACTCATTGAAGTACTTAAGCAGCTCCCATTCCATCCGGGACATCATGATCTCATTGGAAAAATTGAAGATCTGGCATTCGCTCACTTTAAGTATCGTGAAGGGTAGGTTCCTACAATTTTGGCAATTTCCACAACTGCATGGAAGTTACTGATAATAAATGATCGGCAAATATTAATTTGTTTGTTCACAGAACTGGCCTCAATGCGGCTAATGCTCTAGTCATTGCAGATTTATTTGCTGAAGTTTTGGGAGTTTTGGCACAAGTTCGCTTCATGTCAGTTCGAATCAGATTTCTCACGGAGTTGGAATCTTTGCGGTCCAAGGAACAAACCGCATCAAATACTCAGTCAATTATCTCATTGTTAATGGGAATGAAGTTCTTTCGTATTAAAATGGCTCCGATAGAAGACTTTGAGACCTCGTTTCAGTTTCTGACGGAGTGTGCCAAGTATTTTCTCGAAGTCAAGCAAAGGGATATCAAACACGCGTTGGCAGGCTTGTTTGTTGAAATACTTGTGCCAGTTGCTGCTGTAAGTATTCTCATTTGGCCCCTCGTGAATGCATTTTTATAATACTGTAGTTAATAGTTCATTTAAATTTAATATAATATGTATCTTTGGTCGCAGTGTGTGAAGCACGAAGTGAACGTTCCATGCCTAAAAGCGTTTGTGGAAATGTTGTATACTTCAACATTGGACATGTGTACCAGAAGCAAACATCGACTCGCAATCTTTCCTTTGGTTACGTGCCTCCTGTGCGTTTCTCAGAAACCGTTCTTCTTGCACAATTGGCATTACTTTCTTGCCATGTGCTTATCTCAACTGAAGAGCAGGGAACCTAAAATGTCTCGAGTCGCACTAGGTATATTCTTATTATAAGTAAATTCGTAAAATTGGAAAGTTCAAATTAAGTCATTTATGATATATCTTTTTTAAAATATTTTATACAATTAATAGAGAGTTTGTACCGTTTGCTGTGGGCGTACATGATCAGAATCAAATGTGAAAGCAACTCAGCAACACAATCACGACTACTGAGTGTCGTCAATTCCCTATTTCCAAAAGGCTCCAAGGGTAAACTTATAATGAATTGCTTACTAATAATTAAGTATAAGGATGGATGATAAGGAATCGTAAATTTTTTTGAACTCATATTTAGGTGTAGTACCAAGGGAGACACCTCTCAACATTTTCGTGAAAATCATCCAGTTCATTGCTCAAGAACGACTTGATTTTGCAATGAGAGAAATAGTATTCGAATTGCTCTCTGTTGGGCGCCCAATCAAAATAATATTGACTCCAGAGCGGATGAACATTGGACTCCGAGCGTTTCTCGTAGCAGCAGATTCTCTTCAGCAAAAAGATGGAGATCCGCCAATGCCCCGCTCAGCAAACGTGATGCCTTCCGGTAACACATTACTCCGTGTTAAAAAGACATTTCTGAACAAAGTATTGACTGAGGATGCCGCAAGGAGTATTGGAATGGCATCTTACTATCCCCTCATTCGAAAAGTTTTCACTGATATCCTTCGAGCACTAGACTTGCAATGTGGTCGACCACTACTTCTAACCACTGTCAAAGAACAAGAAGAATCCTTATTGAGTGGTGACAGAAAAGCTAAAATTGACTTGTTTAGGACTTGCATTGCAGCGATACCCAGACTGATTCCGGATGGGATGTCTCGCACAGAACTCCTATCGCTTCTATGCCGCCTTACCCTCCACATTGACGAGGAACTTCGTGGACTCGCCTTTCAGAGCTTGCAAAGCCTCCTTGTTGACTTTATTGATTGGAGGAACGATGTAACATCTGAATTTGTATCGTTTGTCGCGAAGGAAGTGCCTGAGACATCACCTCAACAGTTGGATAATAGTTTACGAATGTTACTTCAACTATTGACCTCATGGAAAGGAGCTCTCAGCACTACAAATACCGCTGGTGTTGGAACCAACAGCCAACATCACCCCTTACATAGAATGGATCGTATGACTGGCACAACAGGGATAGGTAGCACGGTTCCTGCTCCCACTACATTTTATCAGGTGGAGGGGCTTGCCCTTTTAATTTTATGCAGCGTGCGCTCATCTTCCAGAAGAGTGGGTGTTCATATTTTAAAAGAAGTGAAGAGCTTGTGCGTGGCTGCTGGACTGAGTGAAACTCGAGTAATTGATATTTTGGACAGAATATGTCCGCTGACCTGTGAAAAGGTTACGCATTTACTTCCACCCGGAGAAAAGCAAGCTGTCACTTCAGCTATATCTTCAAACAGTATAGACATGGTTTGGCTAACGGATCGAAGTTGCCCTGCTTGGAATGCTCATGAAGATATTGATTCAAATGCGCAGATGACTGGGAGCATGACTGGCTCTACTGCCACTATAAGCTCAAATGCGGTGTCTGCAGATGTGAGTGTTACAGATGACCCCTGGGCACTTTGTATGAAACACTTTTTGGACTACCAAAATCTTCCCACTCAAACACCGAGAGCTGTGCTAGAAGCGTGGTCTATTCTCATGCCGAAGATAACCGCATTGTATTCTTATCTGGAGCCTACACCGGTGACAGATAACAGGGCATCACTTCTCAGGAGTGCAGCGACACCCCGAAAACCTCCTACAGATAGACATCTATATTTTAAACTGTGGAGAAACTATCTCATGTTTGCTTTCCGAACCGTGCCACCCAATGTGGATCGGTGTATATCACCAGATATTGGGAATAGCTCTTCCCCAGAAGCTATTGAGAATGCTCGAGAAGGGAGGTCACCTTTACCTCTGACGTCAGCTATGCTTTGCGCAGTTACACCATCCAGTTTGTACAAAATGATTATTCCACTGATTCGGGCTGAAACAACGGATATACGAGATTTGGCTGTGAGGTCTGTTGGGCTAATCAACCACATGGCATTGAGGTAAGAAAAAAACATGCGATTCCAAAAGATTCTCTATTAAAACAAATGTAAACTAGAAATCAATATAATATTCCTACCATTTCTTTTCAATTAGGGATCTGTTTGAAGAACTGGCTTCGTATTTGCGAGAAGCGTGTGACAGAAAACAAGAAAATGTGCGTCGAAGGAAACGAAAAGATAATCTGAGGCTCCAAGTCGTTCGCGTGCTGGAACTCATAGCAAATGAGAAAACGTTTGGAAGAATGGCAAGCAGTTTTACACGTTCGTATACCCCATCAAACGCAGGACCTCATCTTGGTGACGGCGGACATAGTTTACTCCCTCCTTCTCTGGTAGAGTTCTTAGAATCTTGTAAGGGGTGGCTGGAAGCAGAGTCAGATCGTGATGGAGGAACAGACGTCCGTCTCTGCTTTTGTCAAGCTGTGTTCAAACTCATAGAATCTTTTGATATGGACTTGAAAGAGTTTTTACTAAAGAGAGACACTCGCCGACATCTATTCCAATTGTGCATCGGATGGTCAGGTCAATATTCCCAGTTTTGGAATAAAGTTTTTCCAACAGCATCTTCCACAACGACTATAACTACGACAACAACAGGCACCCTTGGAACGAGTACTTGTGGGGAATCTCAAAAAGCAGATTTGGAGTATGCATCTCTTCAAGCGGCCGCCTCCCTTCTGACCTGTGGTCCAGTTTTCCAGTCTAGTCTCCTCTTTGAAGAATCACAACTTTACCTGTGGGTAGACTTTTTACTAGGTTCCGAAGAAAATCGTGTCTCCACACTGGGCGAACACACACTCATCATGCTACTCGAATTTAATCCGGATGTCGGAGCAGTTTTGGATTGGGTGGTTGCACGATGTTTTACAGGAAGTCCTCAAATTGCTGACGCCTGTTTTAGAGCTATTGCTATCCTCTTCTCAGCTCGGGAATATCCCTGTGACCGATACGTGGCTATAATTAATAGCGCCCTTTTATACAGCGGTTCTCCCAATTCACAACTGCAACTTTTAGCTTTTCGCCTACTTCAAATTTTGGACAGAAGATTTTTCAGTGGGTTGCCCCCACTTCAAATTCACCCGTTTGGGGCAGAACCTCCGGATGAGAAACCTCAAACGCTGGATACAGTTCTTAGTAAATCTCATTATGCCAAAACGCAATGCTTTTTGGCAAAGCAGTTGTCTCTCCTCCATCCGGAGCTGACGATGCCAATCTTTTCTGAAATTTCTTGGAGAATGAAATCTGCAAGCACTGTGGTGCGTCAAAATTTGCTAAGGTATCTTCAGCCTTGGCTGCATAATATGGAGCTGGTGGAGCCAGCCATTCCAGGCCCAAATGTGATTACGATTCTTAAGTCATTGAATTGGGATGTGACGACCGAAGCGATGAAGCAGTCCATTTCAGTTTCGTCAACGAGCTCTTGCTCCCTTTGCGGACGGAAGTATTTTGAGGACAGACTCGTGCGGCGGGGATGGGGATCGAATGAGGCAACAGAAATGGTTCTTAACAATCTCATGTATCTTACAGCTAAGGTTAGTGTTTTAAAAGTTTTTATTAACTTTATTGACTCCTGTTGCGTTGCCAATCCATTTGATTCCACTTTTTTCTTCATGTTTGAAAATAGTTTGGACAAGAGCACGACCGGGAGTTAGAAGAGTGTTGGCAGACACTGTGTTGCTCCTCCCCAAACAATCAGCGGGTTGTTCTCTACTACTTGCTAATAGTCACGGGATTAGCTGCTCAGGAAATACTTCCTCATGCAAAGCGAGTCCTGGTTTACCTATTCAGAGCCCGACCGATGAGACTTTTAGATGATTTAATGGCCGAGCTACAAACAGTAGAATCTCTGAGTTGGCTAGTGGAACGAACGGAAACTCCTCCATTCTACAGGCTCTCACATTTACGAAAAACCTCAAGTTATTCAGATACCAACGTTGCCCCACATGCAGTAATACTCAGCACACACGACTCAACGCTTCGGAG
The DNA here is from genome assembly GCA_001718145.1 of Orchesella cincta. Lineage (NCBI taxonomy): Eukaryota > Metazoa > Arthropoda > Collembola > Entomobryomorpha > Orchesellidae > Orchesella > Orchesella cincta. Next base: position 94,804 of record LJIJ01000316.1, on the reverse strand, counting down.
CTGGAAAAGGGTACAATCCACACAAAGCGGAGGTCAGCAGAAGAGTCAAATGTATTTCATCAACCCCACTTACGATCCAGTAGCAGCGGTGCTGCTCACTTGTTTCGTTCCGAGAAAACACGCACAATTAGTGGCCCCGCAGCACTTCCAGATTCCCAGTTTCTGAGCTCGGATAAGGAGAAAGTGCTGAGCACTTCACATGAGGCAGAACCACAAAGCCCAACAGGAAACGGGGTCGACGGACAACCTCCCACTTCGGACAGGAAAAGATGTCCAAGCAGTGAAACCATTGCGGCTAACGCCGTGGAAAGTTTGGGACGCAGTGCTAGTGCAGACTTGAAAGAAGATCCGGTTAGTGAAAATGCAAATGATGCACAATCCAAATTGGTCCCATTGCCAATGCCGGAGTATGGTGGGTATTATGCTCCACTCAAGGAATTTCTTCCTCTTCAGCCGGTTGCACCATTTCATCGTTGTAATTTGGCGATGATGTTTATCGCTGAGTTAATTCAAGAGGGAACAATGGTCACAGTCACTTCCGAGGAGTCCAAGACAGAGAAGAGGATTGACTGGTGCTCCCACTACTTGCCATTAATGATCCACATGGCATTTTTGGGACTGGATCATTTACGCCCACTTGTAGCTCAACATCTGCCTACAGCATGCTAATAATTTACTTGTCGCCTGGCCCTGGAGGCACCATACGCCCACCTGTCGCGTGTCAAGCTGGCACCTCAATCAACTGTACATGCACGATGATTTGACTCTAGCCCCCTCTAGAGTCTTCCAATAACGTACCGCCCAAACAACGGTACCGACTTCTTGGGGGCTTCGGAGTTTTCTGTTTCTCGTTTTTAAAAGCCTCGCTTGCTAAGACCGCAAATCTGCTTCTTGTACCTACATGTTTATTGTTCACTCTTGGGATTAATAATCATCCTCTACCACTATTTGTACATTGCCACATTCACTGGCGCCGCCTTCAAAAAGCCTCACACAACAGCCAATGCCGCTTGGCAACATGCCGCAAACGCACGCTACACGCGCGGCAAGCAGCACGTTGATCATCACTCCATCAACAAAGCAAACAGAGGTTAGTCCCCGACGGCCCACCCAAAAGCCGCACAGACCTCCGGTCAAGCCTCCGCCCTTGTGCATTCCACGCAAGGCCTTCAAGAATTCTCGCTGTGACGTCGCCCATAAACACCGTCATGATGCTCGTCCTCAGCCTTTAATTAAATTCTTTTGCGATGCCACCCACAACGCCCAACCCTTGTGGGGCAGGCGAGGCATACTCAACCAGCAATTAACCTGTTGAAACACTGTCGGAAAGTTCTACTGGCTACTTCTCGGCCATTTTTGCAAAGCACGTCATCGCGCCTCATTTCTACCACTCAAATATCCTTGGCTCTCCACGACTTTGCCGAAAAGCGGGCTTGCCCTACGCTGCCCGCTCTCAAGGCTCGCCCTTCAACACTTGCCATTAGCCTGCTACATCTAATGGCACCCCACCTTTTATGCTTGCGGTAGATTCCTCAGGCCTCATCCCGCCTGCCACTTAAACCCCCTTCGTGCCAACGCAATCCTTTTGTGCATATCTCTCGTCACGGTCACTTTGCTTTCGCAGAACCGGTCCGCCAGAACCCGCGCCCCTCGCGATGAGATGCACGGCGCAGTATGTCACCTGAGAACTAATTTTGACACTTGGCAAGCGGCGTCCCAGGCCTGTGGTCCTTGTTAACACCTCAGCCTAAGGAAACCAAAGGCCGCCGGCAAAACGCAAATGGATCGTGGACTCATGGGATGCTCAACCATCTCAAGGGGGGAGGCCGTGCATCTGCATGGACACGCCCCTTTTCCATCGACTTCGTCACGGGAGAAGGGGGTAACTGAAACGGTCTGGCCTATGCATTAGTAAAAAAGGCAGAGACAAACAGGTTTTAGAATCAAGATCTGTACAGTCTCTGAATGCCTGCCTCACCCAAGACAGTCTCAATGCATGTATGCGACTAGTAGCGCCACATTTCTCAACGCATAATTGCCCCGATGTGAAGCATGGTGATTGCCCTCAATTTGCACGCCTTTCTGCCGCTGGCAATCACCGTCCCTAGGCAATCAGACTTACGAGCATGGAAACAGTTTTTGGCATTCGGCCGTTTGTTGGGAGAAGATAATGCGACAAGGTCCTGCATTGGGTCGAACTGGATTTGTCGGCCCTACAAGAGTGGAGGGTCAGCTACAATGCTGTACTTTTAGTGGAGTCATCTCTTTTTTGAAATGGGCTGCAACACACCCAGTCGTTATGATGTCACGGCCTCGAAATAAACTCAGTTTAAGCAAGTTCTTCTGTCTTCAGTCTTTTCATTTCAATCTCATTTTGTTTCAACAGAGCCTGGTAATGCTAGTCAGATTTTGGACATTACCCTTCGTGGACCCTACTTTGGAAACCGTTTCCATCACCGTGTCGCATTTTTACCCTGCTATATCTGACTCATTATGATAGATCCCCCAACCCCTTATTTGCATTCAATGCATCTCGACAATATTGCACAGAAGCGTAAGCTAGTATGCCATTTTCAACAGTATATTCCTGAGAATGTGCTGTTACCCATTATTCCTACAAAATTTTTTGCTTTATAGGTTGGGGCCAGAATGCGGATACATAAGGTGAAAGTTCCAACAACTCTTACGCGTCATTTCCGGCAACTGTTCATGTCACGTTACGCAAATCAGCGAAGCGCAGCAAGGATGAGTATGCTTACGTTCTTGGTACGCAAATGTCGTCATCCAAAATATCTCTACGATTCTTATGGTTCTCTCGCACCAACTTTACTTGCAGTTCTTCTAGATATTTTGGAAAAGGGTCCAACGTATTTACAACCATTGGTGTTGACCGCTCTCCATTGTTGTTTTAACTATGTTGACTTAACTGGTGTTAGTACAGTGAGCCCAGAGTTGCTTCGAGCAGTAGAAAAGCATTTGGATGTAAGTTTTATACTCAAATGAAATTGGAGTTAACATACAAGTTGGTACTATTTTAAACTTGGTTGTACTTCTCTTTCCAGGGCTCACATTGGAAGGAATCTCTTCGCATACTGAAATTGGTTGTTGCAAGATCTTCATCTTTGGTAGTACCCCCTGCATCTACTCAACACAGCAGCATTCAATCCGGACCCGTTTCATTTACATGGGATACCGGAGTTCCGGCCCCCATCGGTGGTTTTCCTGTTGAAATGGAAACGCACAGTAAGAAAGAGCTGCCTGGAAGGACGATGGAGTTTACGTTTGACGTTTCACAGACTCCCGTAATAGGGCGTCGTCATCCCACAACTACGAATATGGGAATGAAAGATATGGACTCTGGCATTGTGTCTGGTAGAAATATGGGTGGTGGAGGTGGACCTGCTTTCCGCTCTGGCTCAGTTGGAGACGGTGGACATAACTTTGGAAATTGTGGGGGAGGTCATATACAATGTGGCTGGAGAAAACCGTGGCAGTCACAAAGTCGGGTTCGAGAAGCTCTAGTCAGCGTTCTCAATGCTTGTGGACAACGAGTTGGACTTCCTAAAAGCCCATCCGTAAGATTTCTTTTGAAATTCTGTAGTTTCTTAGCTAGCGTACATTTGTTTTCCATGATTTAACCAACATCATGTCTTCCTCCAGGTTATATTCAGTCAAAGTTCAGAACTGCTGGAGAGGCAAAGTAGTGCAGCCTCGTCGACGGAAGAAGTATCTGTTCCCAATAATGACGCGTCTGGGGCCAGCCGACTGGAAGATGGATCTGCAAGTGACGCTCAGTTCAGAGTGTTCCGAGATTTTGACTTTTTGGAGTATGAGTTGGAATCAGTTGAAGGGGAAAGTAGTGACAACTTCAACTGGGGCGTCCGTCGTCGTCCTCTCTCTGAGCTGGGAACGGAACCTGAGACAGAAGGAGAAACAGAAAATGAAGCGAGCGGCGTGAGATCAAACTCTCAAACAAGTTCTGATGCAAATACCATTGTCAATAAGTCATCATCTGCGTCAAGACGTCCTGTAGAAATCTCAGTAACTTCTAAAGAACCGTATAGTCAGCTTGGTCACACTGAAGAGTCTTCGGATGAAGATGATCTAGGGTTATCCCCTCTGGACGAGCATTCCCCACAAATTCAAGGAAGAACTTCAGATCCTCCTACTCCTCAACCGACGTCGTTGACAATGATAGAAGTAGCTTCTACTGAGCTGTCTTCCCCCGCCAGATCCCGCCGACTTTCTGATACCAGCATGGATTCCAGGAGTGAGGAGGAGACAACTCCATGCAACGTATCCCTTCAGGACGGCATGCTTTTGGAGGCTGTAGAGCAAGAAGCAGAAGCAGCTGCTGATGAAGATCCAGATGGAGATGACACGGATGCCAACGTCATGTCAGAAATTCTTACTGATGAAACAATAGAAAATGACACAGATGCTCAAGATTCATGTTCGACTGTTGATACCCAAAAGGAATCACACAGTCGAGTTATTGATGAATTTCAAGATTGTAAATCAGTTTTACAATCATTCTTACTCGGAGTGCGTCCACTTTGTTGCTTAGAATCTATTCAAACTCTCTCCCAAATGGTTCAAACTGCGTTTTGTGAAGTAATTTATTTGAGCCAGGATATAACAGCTCTACTTAACTCCCTGGGATTTGAAAGTGCAACGAACTTGTCCCTCATTATCTCAGTTCTTGTTGACTTCTCATGTGACAACAACTTGCATGTTGCTGCCTGGCATTTGTGGGCAGCAAAGGAGCAAATTAGGACGGAAGAAATGAAGATTATTATTTTGGAGGCTTCTGAGCATCTCGAAACCTTAAATGATAGGAAGGAAACGCTTCAAGAATGTGTGGAAAGTGGGCTAAAACCTTTGGTCAAATTGAAAGCTTTAGAAGGGGAACTTCCCAAGTTTGATGAGTCCAACTCGTTCACCGACCCCTTTGAAACTATTGCGGATGTGTCGAAGCTGCTTTATAGAACTCTGTTTCAGCTCCGTTTGCTGCTCGAAACCCATCAGCGATGTGTACAAACCCTTTCATCTACGACGAATGCAAAGGTATATACATTAATCTGGGTGAAAGTCGTTTGTTTAACTGAATCTATTTAGGTGTGTAATTGCATACTTAAATGTTATACATTTTTAAACATTTAGGTTCGAGATCTGTCACGTCCCGTTTATGAGGTTCGTTCAGCTCTTCTTCAATGCGTTTCGACAAAGGTTATAAGTGGGGAGGAGCGAAGTACCCTGCTTACTCTCAACGAAGCGGAAGGGACATTGTTGGATTTATTGCTTGCGAACATGTGGGAAACCTCATTGGAGTTATACAAAGCAAACAAGTATGTTGTACGCTCCTATTTAAGGACTGCTGTTTATACACAGCATAATAATATATTTATTCATGAGAGTGGTTTGTTTGGTTTTATAGGGATATTTGGCCCCATGATCTTGTGGGGAACACATCCAACGACATAACGGGTATACTGAACATTTACTGTAAATATCTCTCCGAGGAACATACAGGTAGGTTACAACGAATTCTAGCTGCTTTCTTTAGTTGTATCGCATTGTGAAATCATTCTTGAATTTAAATTTATGTGTTGCAGGTGTTTTTGTCTCCATTCCGAGCGATTTCCGTGTAATCTGCAGCCAAGTGAATACGGTTTGCCTCCACTTGTTGGAAAACCAACAGACACTTGAACGAAAGACTTTGGTTTAAGACTGATTTATTAATATTAGCTGTGAATTGAATAAAATGTGTAATGCACTTTTAAAATATTGGAATACTTGAGTTAATTGATTTAAAGCTTGCTTGAAAATATTCATGCATTTTAAAGAAATGAACAAATATTTGCATTCCATCCGAATCTACCGTGGTGAAACTGATTTCAGCATTACATATCATAATCTGGATATTTAGATTTGGGTTTATATTATTAGCGTATTGTTCTCAAAATCATTTTTATGTTTACCATGGGCTTCCTATTAGAGAAAGTTTTTACATGCATGAGCTAAAATAATTTTGGTGCCATAATTGGCGCGTAACTTATATGACTACTAATCATAATGGAAATTATTTGCTAATGAGTTATATCATACGAAGAGTGAAATGGTGTGGTCTTTGAAAACTTCACCGCAATTTCTCTGTGCACTACCATTCATACCGTCCAGGGAAAGGAGGCCACAATGTAGGTTCATGAAACAAGCTTGTACAGAAAAGCAACAATTAGATTTTCTCTCAATTAAGCAATTGTATTGTATATGTATATAAATAATTTATAATTTGTTGGTGGTTTGGTCAGTCGATCTTACTTAACAATTGTTCCAAACCACATGGTTCATTAAAAAGCGTACCTATCATATTAGGTCATAGACTTTTCAACACTGATAGCAATACTTCTACCTCAAAATGTCATATAAAACCAGCATAACTGAAAGTCTCTTTCCCAATTCTACGAAATGTCAAAATAGCACGTTAGTTACAGAGAATTTTGAGTCAAGAGACAGCTAGGAAGCCACTTGACAAAATTACAATAACAAAAAAGTTCTTGCATATTGATGATTCTGAATTTCTTATGAAGCTGCATTATTTTTTAATCTGTGTTGTATTCCATGTAAGTCAATGATGTTCTGGTGGGTAGACGAGCCCATAATCCCATGAGACAAATATTAGTCCTCTATTTTAGTAGTAAGCAGTCAAGTCGATGAAGATGAACTCAAGCGATACGTATAACCTGTTACGTTTTTTGCTTAGTTTCAATGATGTTTTTGAGTTTAAAAGCCTAAAATTGACATTCAACTACTCGCTTGTTTGAGTGGATTCTCCATACAAATCTACAATCTACATTTTCCATATCTGACACCTTGTTGGGGCAAATCGAACAACCAAATTACTTGTTGGGCAACCTGGGTAAGATAGGTACGTTAATGAATTCTTTACGAATGAGGACCGAGTCACATCTCAGAAGACTTGATACATATGCTACTAGACTTTTCATTGTTCCTGGATCCAGTAAGAAAATTGTGTCAACTCTCGCTGGGTGACTCATATATTACGATGAAATATCACTAACTGAGCCCCATAAAAATACTAATGTGGTACATGTGCCCTATTGATATTCATCTGAGTCATCATATCTTTATCTTGAACCGTCTTAGTCTTGAGGATACAACTGAAGCAAAGGTATATAATTCCTGCATTTCTAAAAAAGAGATTCGAAGTAATTTTTATTTCATGAAAGATGCTAACTAAAAGTGAAAGCACACCAGCATCCGAGGCAAAGAATGATGACGGTGTCGTGACAATTACAAAAGTGCTATCGTCATCTGAAAAGAGCGTCGACCTCCGGGGACCATATTTTACAAATAAAGTGCCTATATCAGGATACTTGTTGTACGTGCTTTGAATCCTTTACGGCTAACTTACGACGGCTTTCTTTCTTTTTCCATGCTTTCACCCTTGCTTTTTTAGAGAAGAGTGAACCGTTTCATAATGTGTGTGTTACATTTTTATCTGACAATTGCAGCATACCTTACTGCAGGGCACTACAGTCTCCGTAACTTAGTTTTGCTAAAGTGCTTGTCAAAAACGCTTTTACAGTACACTGCTTTAGTCCCAGAGGTAGGCACTGAATATGGAACCAAAACCAATCACTGGAGCTTCTGAGGGTAATCTATTGCAACGCGTGGAGAAATCATGAATGATATCAACCCACTGGAACGGACGTTATGCTGGGATAACCTTGAAATTAGAGAGATCTAACCAATGTAAAATGTTACAGTTTTACTAGAAAAAACTGTTGAACTGGCATGTACTCTTTTATCTCGTGTTCATGTCAACTTTCATTTTAGGAGCTCTTTTTAGTTTTAACATTTAACATTTGCTTAAGCAAATGGAACGGACATTCTTTTGTAGGTGAAAGTTAAATCGATTCACACTGTGTGATCTTTTAAAGAAACTAAACGAATCGTCGACAATTACTAGTAGATTTGCTTGCCAAAGTACCCACTTAAGGTCCGAAGTTACTGAAAAGCTTGTTGTAATTATGCGATGCTACTTTCAACTATAATTTCATAAACATGAATTTCATCTATTCTCCTGTGTTCATAAAAACGATACTGAATTCTGTCTGTGTTGAGTAGAATATTCGACACAGTTAATTTTCAAAGGGTTCATTATGATAAGATTTAATGGGAGAAAATGTAACGGTGGGGAAACTACAATAGTACATAGTTAGGGAAAATTTAGGCATCGGCCACAGTTGAAATATTCAAGCGGTCTTCTGGGTTCTCCATTTCGTGGTAAAACGGTACATTCGTATACGGTTCATGTAACAGACACAGGGCTGCCCCAATTGTCATCCTTGAATGTCGGAATAGTAATTGGAGTGCAAGATTGGAACTAATTAACATGATTTTCGTTGTACGAAAATACTTTCACGTAAATCTTGTAAATAGTCATACGCTGATAATAGTAACAGTCGAAAGATCTAAACTTCAATGAAAACAGGCATTTTTTCAAGTCACGGTTCTACATCTTTTGTAATTTAATGAATTAAATACTAAATTTGATATAAATTATAATATCAACTATCATTGGCAATCTAGTCTGAATGATACAGTTTTTACGTACAGCATGATGTCCATGAAATGACGTTCCGAATGTATAGATACTTTCTTTACATTGCTTCAGAGGTAAATACTCTACAGCAAGAATAATAATTTTTTGCATCATAATGACCAGATTACAAGCGTTGTTAATCACGATTAATAGGAATAAAAAAATCATAATCGAAGCATAACTAAAGTGCACATGCACAACCAAGAGACTAGTACATCAAAATTTATCTTACAATTAGTTTTATACCTTAATTTTTCTAAATCAGAAAAGTTTCATGTACTTTCAAAAAATTTCCTTTCTCTACATTCCTGATAAGGATAACAGAAGTTTGTCGAAAGCTAGAATCCATTGAAAAGATACTTTTCACTGTAAAAAGTTGTCATATACGATCTGTCCCGTTGAAATGCCATTCGTCAAATAAATGGTATTATGCACTGTTATTCTTGATGCTGTATATCTTCGCGTAATGTTTTTTGCAAAACAATCCATCCTTTCGGTTGTGGGAATTAGCAGATTGTAATCAATTGTTTTGACATTCAATAGAAACTTGCATTTAACAAAATCAATTTAAAAGTTAGTTGGATATAGTTCAGATTTCGTTTTGTCGTCGGCAATTTGGGAATTTATTTTTTGTCGACTCTCCTACTGATCCAAACTAATTGAAAGGGAATAAAAGACTCCCTTCTTTTGGTAAGCAGATGACAGTTTATCATCAGTTACGGTAATTTCAAATTTAGCGAGGATATTAATGACTGTTATTATTGATTTTCAGTATATATTGGAAGTATTTTGAAAAACTTCGTGTGATAACCGTCTGGAGACAGATAATCAAGCGGACATCTTCCGTTGACCAAGTGAGTTGTAAATATTTAGTTCATTGTCAAAGCATTCATTTTAAAATTTTGACTTGAGTGTTGGTCTTTGTTGTATAGATAAAATGACTACAACCCGGGCGGGATTGACAGGAGTGGATCCTTCCCAGAAGGCTCGTAGGGAGGGGGTGCAAGGAAATCTTCAAGTGGGATCATCAGCTATACGGGGTTTTCGAGTGTATATTGGAGGATTGCCGACCTATGTCGATAATGAAAAACTGAATAAAGTTTTTGAGCAGTATGACAACATCGTCGGGCAGACTCAAGTCATACGGTGCAAAACATCCGGACAATCTCGTGGTTTTGGATACATAAGTTTCAAAACGTATGGTGACGCTAAGAAGGCTATTGATGAGATGAATCAAACGGTGGTGTTTGGTGAGTGGACGCTTCAAATGACATTTACAGCGAGGGACAATAGAACGGGTACAAAAGACTTTCGGCAGTGTCCCATGTTCAAGGACGTTTATAACTCAACGTTTCCCGGTAACTGTACTGTGTTTGTTGGAAACTTTCCGACCGATATTTGTAAGGGCGTCTATAAAAGCCTACTGAAGGTTCTCTTTTCAAAATATGGGAAGGTCGTTAGTGTTACTGTTGGCTCTGGTACATTCGGCTTTGTTACAATGGAGAGTCAAGAAAGTGCTACGTGTGCCATTCTAGGCATGAATAATACCTACCTCCATGAGCATGGCGCTGTTGACGGAGTTGAGCGTGTTCGCGTGAACTGGGCGAAACGGCGAGGTCATGCTAATGGTAGTGGTTTTATGTCATCAAAATTTCATAATCGCAATGTGACGGAGATGGGAGCTCCTCAGCCTCCCATATATGTTGTACCTATCCCATGTATTTACGTGGTGAATGGAGTCGCATGGACTATTCCATGCCATGGCTATACGTATGAGTTTCCCGTCTATATTGGTGGTCCTCCATATTTTTGGGGGTAGATGGAGAGGTTCTTCTTGTACTCTTTTAACTCTTTAAACACTTTGTATTGAAATTTAAATTTTGTCTTAAGTCAAAGTCTAATCTTGTTTTTTGCTGCAAATGAAATTATGACTGAAGATTTCAAAGCGTTCTCGAAAATGTATTATAAAATAGCAACAGCCTTTGTTGTGAAGTGAAGTCAAAAATGGTTGGTATACAGCTCGGTAATAAATACGACTTCTGTCGGACGAGTTCGAGTGTACTGGTATGTATATACATATGTATGTGTAAAACAAAATGTATATAAATATGTACTTTAGGGTAGCCCCAGTGAGTTCATTTTTAAACTCTGATTAAAACATTTAAAAGGATCGGTAATGTAGACTCTTGTAAGATCGTGTGGTGTATTTTATAAATAAACTACTCGTATGTTAAATAACCACTAAACAAATTATTCATGTCGTTCATCAGTTTTGCTCTCATTCTAAACAAAAATAAATACACAACAACTAAACTCGTTTTTAATGTAATATAGAATCAGTAAAATACAAGTTCATTTTCGTCAAAATGACGCCTGTCTGCATGTTCAGTTATTGATGAATGGAAAAAGCATTGTGTTGACAAAATAATAAATTTTACAACTTCGAGACGAATTCATATATCATCAAGTGAAAGCAACCCTCTCGTCTTGTTATATCATTTTCTCAACTGTATTGCATATTATAGTTTTATCACAAGCTTATAAAATTTGAAGATATTGCGTCGTATTCTCATATCATAACAGCACTAACATTATCGGCGTACCCATACACGCTACAAACTTGTTTGGCAAAGCCTGAACATAGTGGTGGGGGTAGTCTACATTGTATATTGCAGTGAAGTTTCACCACCATATCTTTTCTCTACTTTCTTTTTCGCTTGGACTTGCCAGCTATGCACATAGACATTCAACACCAAGAAACCTTTTTTTGCTCTCAACAGTAACATTCTTCGTAATCGATACGTAGTGACGTCTTTTACCAATACAATGCATTTTGTGCTTTTTCCTCCTGGTAGCAAAAGTATACGCAATACTTCTTTCTCATTCCTGTGTACAGCAGAGGAAAGGTAGCTACCTACGTAAGCTGTGCTGTGCCTTTCCTCTGGATACAGTGTTCTCCACTTTGTTATAGCTTCCATGTAGATACTCATGTTAGCAGGCACAATACATACAAAAACAGTTGTATATATACACCATTCGTGTTCATATCAAAGAAAGTAGTAATAGTCATAATAATTACAATTAGTGCCGCAACCGTTCTCACCTGGTCCATTGACGGACTCAAACTTCAGAGGAATAATTCGTACTACTTCATATCATGAAACATTCAAGCAACTTGTACTTACGAATATAGATTTGCCATTGCGTTTACTGTTTCATCGACATACTTATAAAATCTTTTTACTTAAAGTATTTTTTTCTTTTGATTCTTTCTGTTCTTTCATCCATTTCCATGATTCTTTTGTTAACAAAAAATTCAGCACAAAGAAAGAGAAAACCCACATGTACATTGGATTCTAAGCCCCCGTTCTATTTTCATTAAAAACGTGTTTCTTGACCTCAATGGGCAAATAGTAAGTGGAAGTATATATTGGATGGGCTCTTTTCCCATACATGTGTGCATGCATCCTGATACTCCTTTGCTAACAACATTTCTCTTTCTTTCACTGGTCCCGAAACGGATTTTTTTGTGAATGTAGCCAACGAAAAGGAATTGTGCTTTCCTTTGTGCGGATGGAGGGCTCCTAATGAAAGAATGTTTCTTTTATGCGGGCAGACTTCTCTGTAGTAATTACTTATACAATTATAACTTAAGCATTGGAGAACTCAATGCTCATCTTGATCAATCGTGATTAAATTTGATGAAATCAAAGGGGGGAGCCAAACGCCTGGTTTTGTTTGTTGCATTTTCGTATTTTGGTAGGTTCATCAAGACACTGCTTTAGTCATTGTGTTGGCAAGGTTCATAATTAGTACATAATGCATCTATCATAAATGTGCTCTTGTGGCAATCAATCAACTGTATGATTCCTCTCTTCCACAACACGTTGTTGGCGGTGGGCAATTTTCACGTGCGTTGTTGTTGGTGCCTGCTTGAAGAAAAACAGACGAGTTGTATTGTAATGCATAAGCTGCGGATGAGATCATTAAACTAATTAGTTCTAAAAATTGTTTTTCTTCCTATGAGGGCTGAAACGTCGGAGTTAACGATAAAACCTTATAGTCTTGTATTCATATCATTGCATTATTTAAACGAAGAGCTAATTTACACTTAATAGGGTTATTAGCCAAAGGAAACCTACTTGTGGAAGAAGGGTGGAGTAGTCGTTCTTCTGTTTATAAACTAGAACCTGATATCTATTATGGAAATTTTGATTACATGCGACAAACGCCATTACTTTCTCAGACTGATTAATTAAAACAGTTCTTGCTACTTTTTAATGAAGTATAATGAGTCATTTATGACTCACTTCAAAGTGGTTTCAAAGGAATATCAGTTTTCCCATTGTACCTTCACATAGTATGCAGAGAAGATGATAAAGTAGAAGTCATCGATTCATACAACTGGCAATATAGACAGACAACTTTCTCCATTTTTATATTTAATTTGCATGCTACTGATAGACTTAAACTTTAATTGTTGCTTTATAGTATGACAATTTATCACGCAGAAAGCACCTGGGAAAGTTAGCACCTTTATTAGCTCAATGATGATTTATATTTCTACATTATATTTGAAGATAACAATGAAACTGAACTGAAAAAACTAACTGCTAAATAAACTAGGGAGAAATTTATGAAATGTTTGTACTAATAAACTCTGAATTTATACACAATTCAGTACACAATGTGTAGCACACGGCTAACTGTATAATTCTCACATTGCCCTTATTCCAGTGTATTGCAAAGGTTTGTCTTGTGCATGACAAACAAACAACTAACATTGATACATGGTTGCTTATAACATTTTGTAGCAATGTGTCGATAACCATCTAATACTAACGTAAGCTTTTGAGTAAAAGCTTTCAAAGCACTTGCGTTTTAGGAAATGTGTCGTAAATCTAGACACATTAATTTTTTTTGCATTTGTCATCGCAAAGATAAAATCCATTGATTGAAGAATGCCAAAGGCATAAATATATGGACGTATTTTAAACCCAAAGCAGAGGAGAAATGCATACAAAACGAAATAAAATAGAAGCAGAAGGAAGTCTGAATAAAAAGCCACATATGTTTTAATGAATGCCCCCAAAATTCATGAAACTATATACATTATATACTAAGAGTGTACAAATGAATTTTTCCAAGATTCGTTAAAAAACTTACAAATAGACATTTTTAAACCAGTACTTATGGTCAAATAATTTTATAAAATCAAAATTCATCTGATCCGTTTACTTGATACCTGTGGTTTTTTCAGTCCAACATGTTAAACGGACGGAGGGTTAATTCGCATAACATGTAACGCAGCATCATACAAAAATGGGATCAAAAGTGCTGTAAAACACGATTATATTACAGTATTACAAGTATTATATATGTATTCGGTATATTCCCCACAGTTCTTAGAAAATAGGATAATGTGAAACATGCAATAAATCAATTACAAGCATATATAGGTAAATATTAAGTTACAAAGGAAGTCTTAATGCGACCAACAGCATGGCCTTGTAAGAAGGGCAGGTTTTTATCCATGAGGTCAACCAGCACTATATTTACTTACACGCTATAGCATTAGGCAAAAATTCAACACATGGAAACTGTGTTTATCAAGTGGGGTTGAGGTTGAGACTCATTCTGAACTTTCCATTTCCGTATTTCGTGTTTTACGTTAGTTAATACGCTGCCATTTGATTTTTAATCCCCCCGCCGCCAATGAATTTCCGCTAATTCCTTTCGTAGTTCCAAAGCACTGGAAGGCGAACCCTGGAACTTAAATCTTTCCTAGTGACATCTTTATTTGTTGGTTTATTTGTAAACCCGAAGAGTTGTAATGAGGCGTCATTTTAATTACTCACGTCACCTAAACCTTGTTTCATTTACAAGTTCCAACATGCACCCAAATCCTTAACAAACGTGAAAGAATGTATATAACATATAATACAAAAACCTACAAAAGTAAAGCATGGAATTGTCTGACATGTGTATTCATGAAAATTCTCCTGTTGATGTTATAATACTTCCGCATTAATCAGCATATGCAATTTAAAACAAAAGTATTACCAGCTTGCTTTCAACTGATACACCAACCACCAGCTTTTAGCCTCATCGAGGTAAACATTTATAAATATTCCGGAATATTTATGCTTCTAAACCGTTCGAATTCAAAGTTTGTTGTTTATAACAATTTATGGGGACTTGTCAGTCGGTAGATTTCCGATGCAAATCAGCAGAATTTTCGTATATATCACCAGCCCTAATATTTGTTCCTTAAATAAATAATTGCATTATAAGACGATTTCTAGCATGGAACCCCAATCCCACCGTTTTGGTAAAGATTCGACCGCAATCGTTTCGATTCCCATTTTATTCAGAAACAAGTCAACGGATCATCGCTAACTTAGCTCCATCGGTTTGGCATTTGCTTTTCTTTGGGATCAGAGTTGCTCAATAAAGAGAACAAAGAGCGCTTCCTTGTTTTTGTCAATAGCCATCCGCAGTTGCTTTGTTATTTCTGGCCATTTGTAGCTCTTATCCAACCTAAACTAAAGTCCTGCACATATACATCCACTCTCCCTGACTGGACCCAGATACTTGTCATCGCATCGCATTTGAGATATAATCCCATTAATGTACTCTGCTATAGTATATAGCTTCGCTATCAGTAAGATACCATCATTATTTTACTTGAAAGGTGGTTTTCCATCCCGGTACAAATCCAGCGAGATAAAAAAAGACATGCCTATAAACGCCACGGAACGACTCACGGGTTTTACACTATATTGCAAGGAACCGGTGCACTCGACTAGAAGGCCTTAATGAAATGAAGGTATGCATAAATATGGGAGCTTACTCCTGGCCACGGCAATGTGGCATGGCTTATCATTCTTGGGATCATGCATATTATCATTGTAACACAGTCTTGTAGTGGCTCTCCTCTGCACACATTGTCCAGCTTTGTTGTGTAGTTAGTCCCGTGGAGAGATGAGATGATGAGCTCATGTACTCAACTTGCTTGTTTCTTCATAACGATAAATACACACAAGCGAGTGGTTGCATTGATTCCACTTTCCAAAGCATGTACCATCAGAGTTACGTGTAGAATGCCCGTATCTAGATTAGTTTTGCCTTGGCAGAACTTCCACTTGCTTATTGCACCATTGTAGAAGTATTGGTTTTCTTGTGATGGCCCTAAGGCCTTCTTTGACCGGGTGTCTGGGAGAAAAAGGAGATGCAGGATTACTTTTTTCTCTCTCTATAATGCAATCCTCTACGATGTCCAAAAAAAACTCGGATATCATCCATAATATGTATACATCTCAAAGATCTCCTCCGAGGTATGTTATGCATTATTATTACGTAGTTGTATAGATGCATGTCTTACGCATGATATTACTGTTATTGTTATTATAAGACGGAGCACGTAACAAAAAACAGGCCATGCAGGGGTCTTGTTCTTTTGTGCTCTCCTCGTTTGGAGTAAACTTTGTGTGCTTGCTCTCCGTGTAAAATATACTTGAGCTCCGTTCTGTGGTGTAGGCAAACGAGGCAGGCATCAGGCCGACTGTTTGCTTCTCCTATTATGCTATATAATGTTATTGAGCTCTTCTTTTTCTCCGTCTTCTTCTGATGACTTTGGTTCGAAAGAAGTGGAAGCCTACATGCATGTGTATGCTCTTGCCCATGGAACAAAACTCTTTTTCTCCTAGTGTCTACCAGCCGGACCCGAGAAACTTGTGCATTCTACAAACCATTATTATATAGACGAGAACCATTCACCACTATCATGCATTTGAAGTCCACGAAGAAAACGAGTAAATGGGGGAAAAGGACGAAGTAGATGAAATGGAGAAGAGAAAATGAATATAATATATACTAGCTCTCCTTTACCGCACAAGTAAAGCACTGCTGAAAATGTTGGATCTGAAAGAAAATGAAACACATGCAATAGCCAGAGTATATGGCTATATGATATGAATTTGTATAAATGTATGTGTGCGAGCTCACAAGAGCTCTCGTAGTTGGGTGTTTATATAGCTTTTCGTTTAGAAACTTTGTTCACTTGTACTCCAATGAATATGGTGGTGGAGTGCGGAGCATTAGTAGTGGCTCTGGCGCACTGTATATCCCATACCATTCTCTCTGCTTCTCAACCAGAGTTGAGCTGAGTGAGTCCTTTTTTGAGAAGGAGAAAAAGCAAAAGCATGCCTGCTGAGGGCTGTTACATCCACACAACTGTAATGCTATGCAATTCTTGTTACTACTGATTCGACTAAACTTCCATTACCTCACTCTGCAAACATCTTGCGTTGAATTCACTCCTATGTTCATGAATCTATATTTATAAGCGCATCGTCGTTCTACTCCTATCTCAACGCTTGCAGAGAGTGAGTGCGAGTGGCTCTATTCACTATGGGTAGAAGAAGGTACACGACTAGTTTAGTTGTTTGCGGGATGTCTGTTGCTCGACTTCGATCCTGTGCATGCTCTCACTCTACTTTTTTAGTGTTTTCAAATCTTCTTCCGATTTCCTGTGCTTAAATTCAGATGTCATTTAACGGTGGCAGTGAAAACATTCGTTAAAGCTTTACAATACCAGTTCAATTTACATCACTGAGCATAAAAGAAGTTATTTCGGACGGAAATTGATCCGTCGTCCCGTCAAAATCAAGGGAGTCTTAGAGTTTGTACGAACTTAGTTGCTAACAAGAGGACTGCTGCTGGAGAGAGTAAAAAACTTTTAAAAAACTAGCAAGTCCAGCTAAGCATGAACAATTTAATGTGTTCTCATATTAACTAACTATATTACATTTCAACACTCTATACATAATCTCCATGAATTCCATGCATCATAATTTCCAGTATTAAAACATGATATTATCACCCGGTTGTTAAAGTAAAGATAAGTTATAAAAATCTAGCGTAAGTCAAAAAGATTACTCTAATTTTAGAATTTGTGAGCAAGTTCTTCTGTCAAAAGCGTTTTTCTTGACATGATGTAATGCGAGTGAGTGAAGCGTTCCCACTTTTGTTGTGTACTAAACGTCAAGTAAACAAAGACGTATCAGCAACCCGTCTTAATGTTATCACTCAATTAGCTACACAGCAGCAGAGCCGCATTCATCGTCGGTAAAGATAAATTTAGATACGGTATGAACACGTGGTTTAGCATTTAAATTCTTGCTTCAAAACACTATAAAATCTGTCAAATCGGGATAGTATTTGGTTGAGCTATGAAAATAAGCCTGCAAAGTGACATTATGTATGCATGATGTGGATGTGATCGACTATAACTGGGAATCATCCTACTGCGTGAAGTGTGTGTCTGTCTGTTGTGATGAGTTCAAGCTGTAGCTTACTAGAAAATCTGAAATTCAAGTAGTTCATGAAACTTGATATGGATTCCATTTATAGACTTTAGGTTAGAACTACGGGAGTAGACTAGATATCGACGTGAGTTTGATTGAGAACCTGTATTCAAATACCTGCTGAACACGTGCATTTCTCAGAGATTGAAAATAAATTTACATCTTGCACATGAGAACCCGATCCGTTTGTTGGTTTTGCATTGCGTTGCACATCAGTTTCCGTACTTGCCGAATTGGTCGGTGAGCTTATTTGCATAGTACTGCCCGGAAACCTTCAGGCACACAGTAAGTTGCATTTAGTATTGATGATTATGATAGTTAAACCCTTAAAGCGAATTCTGAATGCAGCATCCTGTCACAAAATTTTATAAAAGGAAGTAAATATATTTTTGAACAAATTGAAGCATTTTTCCTATTAAACATCCTGGATGAGCAATGCCATTTTACGTTTTTTAATAGTTAAAATTCCTTTGTCCTTATCTTAAGCATGTAGATAAGGAACATATGCAAATTAAAGATGTTATACCTCTCCCATATTATTTGAAGTAATTTCTATTTGCATCTCTTTTCTGGAAAACAATGCAATAGAGATCTATCAAGAGAACTTTCCTATATACGTGACAAAATGGGCAAGCCGTTGCAGAGACATTTGTTCTGCAAGACGATGAGGTAGAAACATGTCTATATATACGGTTTATGTTTATTTTCAGGTTCTCGTTAACATCTAAATGTCACTGGAATGGTGAACATTAAAAATTAATCAACCGTCGTCAGTCGCCCGTGTTCCTGTTCACAATTCTAAAAAGTTGGCGGAAGTAAAATCTGCAATATGTAACTTGTTTTATGCCATTAAAAATGAGAATGGCAAGTGTAAGTTTGAGTAGGTCATCATCTCCAGTGTTAATTCTCGAGGAAAAGATTTCAGTAGAAGACGCAAACGACATAGTTGAATCCTGTGCTTGGAACAATTTACAGAGACAATTAAACTGGTATTAAACCTTAATCTTGTTGCCGGAGAAAGCGTTAACACGCTAAGAAGGAGAGAGCAGTTTTTAAGAGTAGAAGTAAACAACGCAAAATGGAAGATATATTGAGTTTTTTGGGTGGCAGTGTGGCGTCGACCTCAATGTTGTCGTTGTCTTGTCGCCGTCCTCATCTTTTTTGGATTTGGACCATCATCGTTATTGGTAAGTAATCATAATTCAATTATAACCACGTCTTGTTTAGCTCGTTACAAATCCATTCGTGAGTGAAACCTACGACCATACATGTCTTGCCATTCTTGAGTCAAATTTCCAACATGCATAGCTCTGCATTGCTGTTGCTCACTCAAGAACTCCTTTCAGACATTCCAACACCATTGTGCATAAGCAAACAAGTTCTACTCACCGCATTTATGAGACTTCTCTAGACTTTGTGTATACATCGCCCACATCCTGCTATGTAATTTGCGAATTTGTTGATTAAGAAACTACTTACAAATAACATGATCTTTTGTTGGTGAATTTTCCTTTTGTCATTAAAGGAATATGGGTGTTGTCCAGTCCTATGTATAGAAAATGTTTAATCTCGCAGTCTCTAAACGAAGTAGGTTTTTAGCAAAAAACCCTATGAGCAAGCTGCATACACAAAGAAAAATATTTCTACTCTTCGCCTTACATTTCATGAAAGGTTTTGGTTGCTTAGATAATGAAGTAAAGCTGGGCGATAGGGACATTAGCTCATTTACATAAAAGTATGATGAGGAGGATAAGAGTCCCAAAACGAGCATTTCTTCTAAGAACTCTACTTATCTATCAGACAGTTCTTTGTGGGACAATTCATTCTCAAAAATTCTGCAGAACTTGCCCCATTTTAAAAAACGTGGGGTGTTTTGTCTTTCAGATGCTATAAACAATGTAGTGCACCATTTGAAAGTAGTTTTTGTGAGTAGGTAAGCAAAAATTTAAGTACAACATAAAACTAAATACTTAGCAATACTCCTCCTGGTAGGTCACCGTTCTATATGAGTGTAGACTAGATTTTTCCTTTGAACCACTTCACCCACTTGTCTTTGGCTTTTGGGAGTTCCGAATTTCCGTTTTCCATTGAGGTAGACAACACCCCACAAATTAGGAACACTACATTAATTTTCATTTGATAAACAATGGAAAGTGCTTTTGGTGTGTGTTTGGCAGAAACTTCTTCAGCATCATTGTATTCTGTTTTGCTCATATATGGCAAACTCTTTCCTCTGCTCTTACTGTGAAATGTACCATTTGGTGCGGCAATCGCACCGCAGCAGGATTCTACAGCATTTTGGTAATTAATGCAGGAATCTCTGTACAAAAACAGCAGAAGATGGCCGCCGGAAACATGGAATGCGCTTTGTTCTAGGTGGACAAGATAGTGCTGCTGCTGTTTTGTTTCATTTTAACTGCTGCTGCTACCGCTACTGGTTGCTCGGTTCCCCTCCATTTCGATTTTGCATATAGGCTGTCGCATTACCATTAACATCGACTCCGTTCCTGCTTTCTATACATATTAATTCATACATAACTTAATAACAAAACCACCAAATTGTGTTTGAATGCTAAATTGGCCATTTTACCAGACACAAAAAAACACTTCCCATTCTCACTTCTCAATTAATGCATAGGGCAAGCAAGGAACGCTCAGCACTTTGGAAATATTTGTATGTAGGAGTCATTGGTTAAAATTGGGAGATGAGGGAGAGAATAGAATGCTCATTCATTCAGTCCTACACGAAGCATATATTGGTCCCAGCAAAATGTATAAAAACTGGTAGGTAAACAGAGAAACTTGCTTAATGAACCTACGCTCATCCCATGGGGTAGTCTAGATCGAGCGTTTTTAACAATTTCAGATAAATTTTCAAGAGTTGTTGGAATTTTAACGAAATGGATTGTATATAAACAAAGCTATACGTAAAACCCATAATATTTTAAGGTGAAGTTGGAGTTATTTGCTTGGATTGCATTGTGTTCAGTTGAAAGTATTGAATTTTATCTATATGAAAGTATATATGGTTTCATAAAAATGGATGCAGACTATGCAAAGACTCAGAATGCTGAATTAATGCAGTCATACTTTGCATGGTGGCTACATGATTCCCCATATTTCAATTCAATACGACAATAAATTGTGTTAAAAAATGCCCTAATTATGCTTGACTTGTGACTCGGTGCTCTTTTAACAACCAGCTTCATTCTTACGGAATCCAATACTTTCGCAAGTGGGAAACTGCGAAAATACAAAGCACATTGAAATACCGCACCAACACTGCTTTGACAGGTTAGGTTGATCAGGGTCGCTTATAGTTGTCAATTATTGTTCTCGCTAGTGGTTTCCCATTCAATCCATCCGTATGCAACATTAAAATCACAATCATGCTCAGTCCGAAATCACTGTTCTGCTTTTCGCAATCATTAATCAGTAAGCTGAGAGCAGGGATGTTTTGCCAAGAATCTAAAATGATGTGAGGAAGACCGCTGCGAAAAAGCCTTAAAATTAGCGTGTATGTGAAGACACGTTCATGCTGCATATTTTGGTAGCAAGCAAGCACAGTTGTTCCTGCAGGCAAGATGTACTGTTTAGATGTGCCCCATTTGCATACGTCGTATAGTTGCATACATGAACTCCTCATTATAGATTTTGCGTGTGGATTGTATGCCTCATCCGTTCCTCAACTCAACTGTTTTACGTTTTGTGAAGTAAACTGTTAAACATCAAACGAGGATTTTGAAGGAAACTCTATAAATTACATGAATTCTATCAAGGCACGAGTACATATCTCGCGATGTGGCATGCATTCCTGATTTGATTCTAAATAGGAATTTACATCCGTTTGGATATGAGACAGGCCGAAATTTCTAGCTAAAGTATTTTAAGAAAATCAATTTTGTAGCCGCCCGTCCAATATCTCAACTCAAGTCGTTGGCGACTACATTTGTGATCACAAAATTAAAGGAGTCTGCTTGATTTTTGGTGACGTAAAATCAAACTACGCACTCATGCATACCACGGTTGAATAATGACATTAATTTTAAATGGAGCGACAAAGTTAACAAAACACTCTAAACATTGTTAGGGTTATCTGATTAACAATGAGAGAGAATAAGAGCTATTCCTTGTAGATACAGGATATTGAGGAACGATCTGTTTTAATGCCTCAGGATGCAAAACTCTGTTGATTTTTAAAACTTTGTGTTTATGTTTGTTCTGGTATCTGGCTCAAAACTGATTTTGAAGAGATCAAGATGCTTCTACTTCTTCTCAGGAATAGTATCTGATATGTAAAATGTCAAGTATGAAATTGAAATGATTTGAAAAAAAAAACTTTTTTTAAAGAAAAGCGTATTGAAAAAGTCTATGATCGAATTGCTTTTCTTCTTTCAGTGGAACTTCAAATGCAAAATCAGGAAGAATAAGCTGCTTTGTTCATTCATTGCAATACAATAGTAATACAACAAATTTCTTGGAACGGATGATGAACTGGTATTATATTGATTCATCTCATAGGATATTACTCACATGTTAGATAACCTGTTTTTCAAGAAACGGAGACATTTGACATTCTAATTTCATTTTTTGTCATATATATATATACATTGTTGTCTTCAAAGAAAGTTGCTATGAAGCAAAGAATGTGAACGTCCATGATGTTATCTGAGTCAAACGAATGCTTTGTATATTAAATGTTACTTTGCAAAATGAAAATTCGAGTTTAATATTTCAAAACTCGGGATTAGGGTTACATATGTATAAAGAACAAGGAGAAAAGACAATCATCCTTTTTCACGTCAATATTTTTTGTTCTGAGATCGTTGTTTGTTGAATTTCTGACAAGTTATGATATAATGCGTAGATGCAATGCAGAGATGTCATGTAGCTGTTGAAGCATATCATTTGCAGATAATAGAACACCAGAGCAGCAAAGTTTTGCGAGACAACAAGACAAAGCGATAGTTTTGTGAACAAGCTGGGTAATGACGAAAAATAAAACTAATTAGTCACTCTTTTACTACATTTGTTTTCACTTGGGTAATGAGTCTTCCGGCTTTTGGTTGTGCCTACTTCGCGTTATTTTGAACATACTGTAAAATATAAACAGCAACACTCTCTAGTCTCGCAAAAGTGTACATGAGGCTTTTGTAGAGAGAAATCATGTTCACTTTCAGCTTTTAGGCAAATTTTGAACCGAGTCATTGGAACTCTAGTAACCATTGTAGTACACTTCAACTATCGTTGCACATAACTTTCGGGGATGGTACATATTGGATGGAGAAGGCAGTGAGGCAAATTATTACAGGGATGGTGTATTGTAACATTAGAAAAGTCTGTCTTGCGACAGGCACCCTGGACCCTGGTTCAGCAAGGCATGACGGAAAATAACGAATTCGAATAATCAAAGGGGATATGATACGGTCGGTAGTATAAATGAGATGATCAAGATGAGTGCCATCATGTATCTTTCGTCCTTTGAGTAGAGATTAGATAGACATCTGTATGTTATTGTTGTCCCTTCAGATGAGAACATAACCTACCCTTTTTACCAAGAGACTACGTATATATGCATATATAGATACACGTAGAGAATAATATACAATCACAAGGGAACCGCAAGTAATCTTGGTTATGATAAACAGAAATGGGGAAACATAACATTTGTACAATAGGAAATTTACGGGGAGTCGTTTTCCGCAGTGGAGTGGAGATGAGGTATTGTATTGTGTAGGTACAACTGCATGCTCATATTTGGAACTGCTGAAGATGACGATGAGGATGATGTGTATTGTGAAGCTGTTGTTTAACAATCCATTTATTTTATGATGAAATAGCTGTATACAAAAATGAATTGTCTAGGGATTAAAAATAATGTTTTGTTTCCCTGGAGAACATCGCCAAAAATAAGAACTTCCTTTCGTTCCATTTTCTATTGGTTTATTTTAAAAGGAGAGCCTGAATTTCCTATTTTCTCTCGGTAATTGTTAATCAGGTTGTTGAATAAATTTTGCGTAAAGTTTTTGCCAAAATACTTACAATTTTCATATAATCACAAGACTTCCTATTATAAGTAGTGGAGTTATTGGTATTTCACATTTCATTAATATTTGATTCGCATTAATATTTCAATCGTTTCTAAAAGACAAAGGTGATTCAAACAGCAATAAAATTCTCCAACAAGCAAACTCACTCGGTGGTGGTGGCGTAGGAAAAAGATAAATGAGTTTGTACTTGTTAACACATTTCAATGCCTGTTTGCTGATGTCGATAAAAAAGGTAATATTTTAGGACCCATTGGAAATTCAAAAACGTAAGCACACACAGTCTTTTAAAAGCAAGTTGAAACGGTTTGTGAGTTGCCAGTGGTAGGTTCAGCACTCTAAATCTGTGTTGATGAAAAAAGTGAAATAAAATTGCTGATATTGAATCTTTTTTTTCAAAATGCAACATAATTCAGATCTTTGGCGACCCGTGTAGTGTAATCATCAACTGTAATCATGGATTTTTGTATGGCGGCTTACATATGTAATATGTCTAACAACCTAGTTAGCTGCTGTGCGATCTCATGAACTATGGTCTAGAGGATGAATATACTTCATTACAAGACACTTGCCAACATTTTTTAGCTTCGCGTTTGACATTTCTCTGGCACAGTTGCATCACTCAAACTAACATGTTCATGAAATAGACAAGATTCGAGCATTCCAGTTCCATAGTGAAAGCATTTATTAACTGTGAAAGAAAACCAAAACATCTGTATCAATAAAGTACGACTTCATCCCATCTTATTCATTTCAATCTTGTTTGCATTACATTGACAAAAATATTTCAAACATTTTTTAAGGTAAATAATATTCCTTTTTGTGAGCGTTGAGTGCAGAACAGGAACATTTTGATGAGCATCAAGTAATATCACATTTGCTCATGTAACACACATGTACAAGTGCGGTTTGGGTTGGTTTGTCGGTTACGCTTTTTGCATTACATTGGTCATCGTGTTTTACAAGGTTGACATGCATGATTATGATTGCGAAATGGTATTTATGAACTTTGAAAAGTAGCAATGCATTACATTACAAACCAAATGTACATTTTTGCACGCACACGAGGTCGATAACCATATTATGATGATTAATACAGATATTGCACGTGGGGCCACGTCTTCTTTCTTCATGCTTCTTTCACACAGGCTCGAAGATGCTTCCTACGTACCATTTTACTTCAAAATATCAACAACTGTTAGTATATGAACGCCAAGATTCTAAAACTGGAAAAAGCAAAAATGTTGCGATTGCAATCAATTTTAAATATTACCCGTAATGCAGATTCATGTATCAAGCTTTCATTTTTTATTTCGTTGCATCAATTACCATCCGAAGAGATTTGAGGGGATGTGACAAAACGGCATTTAAAACCATTTCCCCCTAAAGCCCAATAAGTGCTAGGGTAAACAGATCTATTTCACTGAAGAATCACCCTCCGTCTGTTGTCCTGACTCATCGATTGAAATGACGAAGACATATGAATGAGGAGCTACTTTAATATCAAATTTAATCTCAAAACGTAGAAAAATGATCTACTGAAATGGATTTGACAGCGAGCCTTCCATCATTATTCGTTTTCTCATTCATCCAGAAAAACTGGAATGCATGCATACCCGCGTTTGGAGCTTAGTCAACAAATATAAATGTTTGGAATCCAATGCAGCCCATTTATCTATTTTATCCAACAACTGGCTGCCGCCATGCAATGCTAGCAAACTCAGATTTTTATATATTCATTCATTCCCGCTGAACATTTCGCGTGGCAAGTGATAAAGCAATTTTAAAAGGCGAAAGTTATTACAAACCCTGTGTGAATATTATCTTCACTTTGTGAACGTCACTTGCTACTTATCTGGTTGTGTTTGTTGGAATCCATGAAATATGGACGAAATGACAGGCAACAGCAAGCACTCACAAGGGACGAGCACATTTTTATCTTCATCTAGCAATGGATCGTGGCTGAAACATTTCCGGACTCAACACTTGTACATCATGGTAAAAGAGTATATGCACACGTTGCCTTTCATGGTAAATTCTAATAATCTAAAAACAAAACTGTACAGATCACACAAACTTCCATTTTGAGTTACACATAATATGCCATTTTGCCATCCCCTAATAACTGTCTGTACAACATGTAATCCAAAAGGAAATAAATGAAAGAATGAGTGGATCCAATGGAATGGATCACGTCACAGCTCAGCATTTGCGTTATGAAGGCACGGCAGCGTAGCCAATGTTTTGAGATTCGTGCATAAAGAGAAGTAAAATGGAAAAAGGGTGTTTTGTTGAATGAAAGTTGGGAGAAAATAGAATGAACAACATAACATGCTCTACCAGTTGCCCTTCTTCTCAAGTGTGTGCACAAACAAAATGTTTGTAGTTTGACAAGTGCCCAAATGTGAAGCATAAAGTCATGATAAATTATGAATGTTTCGGATTCACTAAAAGTAGGACCCTTGGATTGGAATCCGACTTCATTTTTCCATTAGGTTGTATATCATACAGTCATGAACAAATTAATGCTTGCACATGTTACACACTGAGCGTGAGGGAGAGGGTATCACTTTTTGTCCTCCAAGTTGAGAGTCACCGCACATTTTTAATCGTTTTCAAATAATAATGTGATTATTGAACTAGGGGTACTTGTAGTTTGTTCGGCTGGAGCTTGAACATTTGTTGTCCTTTTGTATACATATTTGTTAGTCCATGTTAAATACGGGAAACCAGTGTTCACTAACTCAGTATCTCTGTCGCTTTACTCAAAGGAAAATGGATATGTACTCATTTTATCATTTCCTTATCAAACCATACTTACATATTGTTATGCTTGTAAACATCTCATCGATTCTCAAAGTACACAACGCAGTGGATAAAAATTTTCCCTTAGACACCTGAAAGTTGAAATATTGCATCTGCCGAGTCAACCATGTGCATGAAAAAATTGGCACTTTGAGATTAAATTGAGGATTTGGTATTATTTTTTTATAGAAAAGTTCGTTATAAAGTAGCCAACCGAAGTGTATATATAATGTAACTATCTTGTCTGTAAAATTTAACATATGATTTGTGATTTGCATTTACGAAAACGCCCATTCTGTTATGTCAGTTTCATTTACTCATTGCATGCAGAATTGTTGGACTATGAAAACAAAGTCAAGCTGCTGGGCCGGATGCTTGATTTGACTTGACGTGGTAATGCAATGCATATTTATACGGACACCTGCAATAATGCATGCAAAACAACAAGTTACTTCTTGGAAGCTTCTACAAGGTATAAATCAAAAATTCATGCATACATGTATAAGCCAACTTTCATTACAAAATGAGTTTGGTAACACCACTTTACAATGTTCCATTTCTCACAAGTCACGAAGCCTTAAAGTTTACTAATATAAGGTTTTCTACGCCAAATGTAATTTATGTTGGTGTTTACTTTAGACAATCGTCTCTATTAGACTATTAAAATACGTTTGTTGTCATCTCTGTGCTGCTTACATTTATTAAATTGCAAGAGTCACAAGTGTAGACATTAATTAAGTTTTCAAGGCATCGTCAGATTGAAATTAAATTTAACGTCAATAACTTATGGAACGAGGACAACGAGGTTGCTTCCATTTTATACTCTCGTGCTTTTTTTAATAATGTTGATTGAGCATAAAAACAGCAGCTTAAATCTTTGTCTTTCATTTCATGTTATGTTTTAATTTACTACAGTATACACATTGTCGTTCTAGCGTCTTTTAAATGACAATTTACAACTGACGTAGAGGAATCCAACACAAACACACACGAATTTTATTATCATTTCATGCTTCTACAATAATTAGCAAAATATTAACATCGTTTAGAATCATGATGACATTATTTAAGCTCCAAGAAATTAACTGTCGTGATGTTGTTTAAAGAGTAGTGCATGGGCGGCTATTTTTAAGAACTGAACATTTGGAATTTGACAGCGCGACAGCTTCGTTGGCAGTAGTGTAGTAGCTTGAGATAAAATTTTTGATGGTGTTCATCACAATCTGGTCTTGATTACACCTTCCACCTCCCGCTTCACATTAATCTAAATTCCTCGGCTTTCATTCTAAATTTTCCAGCTGTCATCGTCACTATATCACGTTCATCTACATTTTTTATAAATATTTAGATACAACAGGACCCATTTGACGTATCGTGTTTGTTTTGCTCATTTACATACACATCTTTGCTATTTTCATAAGGTTACATAACGTGCTAGTGGAATAACGTAAACGCAACCTTCTTTCCGTTGTCTACAAAACCTAAAACTACTACTCATCCTCAAAGCCCATTGTTTTTGTGTTTGACTCATACTTACGAGGCTCCGACATACATAGTCCAAATTTATTGCACACACCACCATTAAAGCCAGCCAGTGTGGTTCTTAAACAATACAAAGCTCAAACCGTAATGTTACTAGGCACTGATTTTCTGCATGTGGTGTTGGCTGCCGGTCGCTCACATTAAATGCCACTTTTCAGTTTACGTATATTTATATGGGACATTTTGCATCTAATTAATATACTGTACATATTAGATTATACTCTAAGCATTATTGTATCCAGGACAGATAACTCTAAAGACTCTGAACCAAATCTAAGCCTGTAGCTTTAGTAGAATGTTGGGATTGGATGGAACATGTAAGAAAGAGGCTGTGGTATTTTAAACAATGCATAATATCATCGAAAGAGAAAAGTAATCAAGTTCCATCTATGTTTATGCACATTTCTATTTCGATTGGAGTTGGAGTGAAGCTGCTTGATGTGTTCCTTCGCCTCCTCTGTTCCATTCAACATGAGATAAAGCACACCAGTTCCGATCCGACTAGACTCTGTCTCAGCACCCATACATTTGCATTTGACATGCTGAGTACTAGCGCAATCCATCAGGGTATGGATAGATAGATTGGAAAATGTAGTAGACTTTCAGCAGTAGCCATCGACTTTATGCAAGAGAATAAAGTGAGAGAGCGAGAGTGAGTGAGCTAAAAAAGGGATAATGTTATGCGGATAAAGAAACTCTTCTTGTGTCTCTTTCACTCACTCAATTCGTTTGCATATATACATTTTACACATTGACGATTTGTGCATTTACAGATCCTTGTGTTTATGATGATGTGGCGTGGCAACGCATATTGAGCTACTCTGTTTGAGGATATGGGGTGTTGGTGTTACAAGTTGTGAGGCAGAGGAGAAATGAGGACAGAGTTTTGTTTTTACTAGCGCTTTTAGACATGCCTGTTCCATCTATCCCTTTCACTCTTCCTCGAGCGTCCTATGACCATATCTGTCATATAAAGAATGTTATGCTCTGAATAGTACATGGAACACCATCCTTCTCCTCACCAGTGACAACAAGGCTTGAAACATGAAACAAAAATGTAAGCAGTTAGTGTCTCTGCGATAATAAACTAACTAGACTCAATACACACATGATGCTGCAATGTTTTTTTCATGTAATAGGGAAACACTACAATCTACGAGTTTGAGTTAGGACGAAGAGAGAAAAATTGGAGGAAGTGGAATAAATAAGATTTGGATTTGAACATGTTCCTTGTTCATATACTAAATTGCTTGTATGTAAAGCAGAAATAGCATAGTAGCTTAAAGGTATAAGAACAGGGATGTGGATTAAGGATAAACATGCATGTATTTCTACATAAAAAGGACTGCTACAGATAATTTTTTCAAATTTTACGCAAAATCTGTTCGCCCCTGTTCTAGAAAGGAGGGGTGGCAACGGGAACCGATTTTTTCAGATAAACTAATTTTCCCAGTGGTGGATTCGGGGTTCTTGATTTGCACTGGGTTGCTTCGATTACTTCTGGGTTTATTATTCGAAACAATATTTCGACAACATTACCGAAGACGCTACATAAACTAGTGTATTCAGAGTGATTATTCTAGTTACTCGCTCTATTTTGCAGTGAAACGTACATCATTGTGTGTAAATTAATGTTCGTTCTGTCTGTTTGCGAATGCACTTATCTGGGGAGCCATGTCCATTTTTTACATCCCGATGCAGATTTTATTTCATGGAACCCAGAAATTAGGAGACAATTGAGCAAACTAAACTGAAGAACATGCATACATGCGCTATATTTTGTGAAAATAGGACAAATTTTCATGGTGAATAATGCATGTCCACATAATATTCCTTTCCGTTTGCACATAAACTGCATGGAATATTTATGAAAATTATCGTCCAAAAGTCTAAACTTTCCCCAAGTCATAGTCTGTGTTCTGCACATAATTTTGTATATTATAATAACGTCGTGTATATACATTCAACATGCATGCCCACCCATTTATGTTTGTATTCATGCCTCTTATCTCCAGCATAACGCAGAGTATACCTATCTGATTTTGTTGAATGCTTTCGTGGAAGAAATTCCTACTTCCATGAAAAGGAAGAATGTATTTTTCTTCAGTCTCATCATCATCACTACAACCAACTTCTTTTTTTCATTCTCTGTACAATGAACAACAAACAAACAATAGTGAGAGTGGTGGAGAAATGGCATCGGTTGTACAAGTGAGGATAGGACATTGATGTGCAGGAGTCGTTGTTCGTGTGCAGTTAACAGATCTATGGAAACGATTTTTCTTGGAAGTTGGAGCCAATTTTTTCCCTACTGCTTTCACTTCACTATCCTTCAGCACAGCCCTTAGTTTAGAGGATGTACGGAGCAGTAGTATATTAAGACTCGCAATCACAATCTTCCATGTTTCCAGTTTCGAAAAGAATTGAGACTTATCATGAGCAGACATCAGTAGTTTTCCATTTCATTTAAGCAACACTACCCCACCCCTCCCTGCTTTCTTCTTACATTTTCATTTTACTTTGCTTTGTTATTATTGTTTTTGGCTAAGTTTTGTGCAACCTGAAATGTAAAAAAAAGTTGAAAAAACTATCATGTTTGACGTATGCAAATTTTAACTTCCAAGTTGAACTAAAACTTTCTGGCTTTTATTTGCTTTCACATTTATATGGCTGTTAAATTGGGCAAAAGATTTTCACACAAAGGACACTATGTATACTTAGTATATCGGACGTTGACTATAACTACACACATGCAAAATGAGATGACTAGAAAAATTGTAGACATGGTTGCTACATTAACACACTTTCAAGTAACTGAGCTTTTTCTAGAAGGCAGTCGCTTATCAATGTATTGGACACAATCATTTGTATTGTATCCATAATGGATTAGGAGCAGAAGCGTATTTGACATCTTCATTATGATTTAATTGATTTCCCCCCGCTCAGCATCTGGTTGAAACTTTTATGTTTGCCGTAATTATATTAAGCAAGCATTGCTCTCGTAAGTTCAACGTGTTGTATTGACGCACTACCACTCGATCACAGATGTGTTTCGGTTAGTTATTGGTAGTATTGACACACTTGATTTCCCAAGCCCCAGCCTGAAATGGAAAGCAAAATTATGAAGCCGTAGAGGTACAAGCTAGAACCTCTATATCAGACCATCGTTGCTTCATTTTAACTTCATGATTTGCATGTAGCACTGCAATCGTGTTCTAGGAAAACTAAGCATAAACTGCAAATTAGAAAGGATGAAAACTCTAATGAGTTATGCTCCTTCATCATACGACCCCGTATTCTTTTAATTTTCCCAAATTTGAATGCATCCAGTTGTAACTTTTCATAGCGCCACTTTTCTCCTCCAGAAATACCATCCTGTAATAAAGCTAATGGGAGCAGTTAATGAACTGGTTCAGTTTTCTTGGTCTTTGAATCAACTCCCAAAGTTTTCTTGCACTGCGGGAAACCAAACACGGGCACGGCAACTGTTAGCACGATAGTATTCTGAAATTGTAGCTACTTTTCACTTTTTGACAACCTTACATATCGTTTTGTGCCTAACGGGCTAACGCAGAAATAAACATGTTCATTTCCTAATTACTACACTGCGCATCTTGGGTTGGTTGGTGTGGGTAGACTTTCTGCTCCACCGTCCTTTACATGTCCACTCATTATCCAACTATAATACAAAGGTGTTAGATGATGATGATTCATCATCAGAATTTATCATCCTGTTGGCACACAACTTTCTGTGTCTCAAGTCAGGGAATCCTTTCTCACTCATCCGCTAAATGAGAACTAGCGGCTGAGGATCCATGAAACATAAATATCTTGGGGCTCTGTATTGATTGGTGGAACGCCCTTATAATATGTGCTCTATTGTGTGCCACGCTGAGCCTACACATCTTTATTTGGTTTGCGTGTACTTACATACGACGCGAGCTTTGACGGATCGCTTTGTTAATTGAACGGGTATCATGTTGGACGTTTTCTATATTGACGTTAATTATATTCATGATGCTGCCTCATATTGATTGTCTGTCTCCGTCTCGACTTTAGATGGTTTGTACTCTTTTAAAAAGTTGTAGTCACAAAACTCCAAGCATTATTACTCACAACAAAACTGGTCAATTATGATGCATATCTGTTAAAGTGGATAAGATAGTATTTGTTTTGGTATGACACTATTGTCTGATTTAATCACAAGCGTAAACGAAACGAAGCATGTATTCATTCATTCACAGCAAAAAAAGGCCATCGTCAACAACAAGAGGAAAAGCTAAATTGTAGAAAGTGAATGCAGCTCGATCTCAACAAAAATTGCTTTAACGTGTAGCTTCAAGAGGGATTTTGACGTTTAGCATTTCCTTGTGCACCCTGCCTCTTGCTTTGCTGTCAAGTTTAGATCCATTGATTCCAACCTTTTTTCACCCAGTCGTATAAAAAAAACTATTGATCTTCTTCCCTACATAGATATTTTGGATGTATATATTGTGTACTATACCAGGTTTTGATATACCTATAAGACATTGTGTGGAAATGGATTGGAATATACATACATACTTCCACATTCATAGTGGCTCATGGCATTCCTTTTTAGCACAAACATTGCCAAGTATAAAGGAACTCACATATAAAATTTTTCTGTTGGTTCTTTCGTTTGGTTATGGAATAAGTCTGGTATAGTTTCCAACCATGTATGAAGTTGATTTTTATATGCTAGCCGCCTGGCACCCAACAAGAGTGTGGAATCTCATGTAAACCTCATCTTGGCTTGGGTTCTTTTGCTTCTCTTTTTAGCTCCTTGGCTTCCTCCTTCTCTTGGTTTTTTCATATTCCTTTATGCTTGTTGGTAATTTCCTTTCCTATTTTATATGCAAATATTCTGTGAATTTGTGCGTGTGTAAATAAGCATACGGGCGTATGAGTTTAAAAGCCTTTTGTACTTGAATGAACACTGCTTCTTTTGATAAAAAGAAGTATTTTGCATTGAGGCACTTAATTGCAATCTGATCAAATATCAATGCTTCAATGAAATAAATTATTAGCGCATTATCTACTTTACGCAAGTTAATTTTATACTTTTGTGTAGTTATATATTTCCACTGACATGATAATTAAGCAAATAAAAATAAACATGAATCTATCATCTAAATTCCAAATCGTTCACTTGAATGCAGTACTCAGATATGACAGTTTCGATAAGTATAATTTCCGTTGATGAGCTATAAATTGGCACCAACATTCATTATATAGCATGTTCCTTGTCACAAATTTATAAGCAACATAGTGTGACTGAATTCGAATTACTCTTAAATTAGTTATTGGGGTACGGATGACATAAAAAAAATGGGTTTATAATGCTAATACAATAAATATGAAAGCTAAACTGAAGTTGCATCCCACCAACTGTAGACAATTTTCAAGACAATTCATTCTTCGAGATTTACATTCTTTTCTGGCAGCTTCATATCTACGAAGTGAAGTGGAGACATACAAATAATGCAGATTAACAGCTTTTCTGTCATGTCAAATATAATTGGCACTAATTACTGTATAATTATCAGCAAGCACCGCAGCAGGGAATCTTACAAATCTGTGATGATAGCTGTTTTACTTGTAGCATCATGTCTGATCATGGTGAATGGGTTATTTCAAAACAGAAGAGAAAAAGCTCTCTTAAAAACGTAAATCGAAATGAAACTTTTACAAGGAGTATCGTATTCAGAACAATACAGTGTTTACCCATCTTGCTATTATTATTCTCTTTAGAATCTTGTGCCTATGATTCAATGTAAGTATTAAATTTCTGATTTTATAGTTCACGTGTTCAGTTGACTAGTTGCAAACTCTAAAAGGTCTTGAAAAGCAGTTGAGCACAGCTGAACTGATGCGTCAACCAATTCGCAAATCGAATTCATTAATTTTCATGGATCATGAAAAAGCACCCAAGGGGCTCTTCTTCATACTCGCTGCTCTCCTCATCCTTCAATCCAGTTTTAGCTCCATGACATTTCTAGACATGCTTTCTGAACCGAAAATATTTAGTCTTATACGTAGTCCATTAAGTACAATCTCACTGGCAAACAGAGCGGAAGCAACGATCGCCAACATAGCGTATCTTTTTCAATCAAATTATGACTTTTCATGCAAATAATTACAGCATCCAGAATACTGGGCTGTGCGTACTCTAATTGCTTTTAGGAAGTGCTCTGAAAATGCAGCGGTGCAAACTAATTAGTTCATCGTTAATTCTGCAAGTTCTCTGTCGCCAGCTGAAACGTCTTTTTTAATGATTTTAATAAAGGTTAATGTCACTTTTAAGAAAGTTGATGAGCTATCATCCCATCTTGTTAAATTGTAATGGCCAATCAGTTTGCTCAAGTTTCCAATCGAAATACTATCATCGACTCTCCTCATTATGATGGATAATGTTTTTACACGCATGAGCAATTTATTGTAATTTGTAGGGAGAGCACGTACGCAACAAGCAAGTTGTAAAATATTGGAGCCATCTGTATGGTCATCAAAACGTTGTCCTAAGCTTCAATAAAATAGTTACAACTGAGCAAATGCAACATAAAACTATTCATTCGAAGAATTACTTTAGTATATCAATAAAATATTGGTAATAAAAACAAGTTTTTTTCTCTTTTGGCAAAGTTTAGCATCGTCGTATAACCAGAACAATTATAGAATGTCAAAGTCAATCACTCGGACTTTTGACTATTCGTCGAGAAATTGAATGTTTTTTTGCTCGGTTTACATTGAAGTTAACTTTGATTTTCCTCGATTGAAGATTACTAAATCCAATTTTGCTGTTTTCATATTCTGGAATCACTTCCTCATAAATTTGATTTTGAGCTATTTCAACTACTTAATTTGCCATTAACTTTCTGCTCTACAAGTTACAAAACGGATAAGTTGTCGTGTAATACTCATTTATACGCAACATTTGTTAAAAAGCAGAATAAGATAGTATTTCCTATGAATTCAATAAAGATTTGTTGATTTTGGATTTTTTGGGGCATAGTGGCATTCCTAGCATATGAAAACTACGTTGTTACAAAGACATGTACTAACTTGCTATTGTTATTTTAACTGACACGACTAAGCATTGCGTTTTGATACCTGTCATCGTAGTCTGGAGACCAACGAAAATTATGAAATAATTTATCCTTGCGTAGGCTGAAACCTCAGTAATTTAGAACGGCAAATTACATTTATCATTCGCTGGATTGTCAGAAATCTGCGTTGAGGTGGACCTTTTTCAATAGTTGTACGTACCTGTATAGATACCTGGCATACTTACTTAGCTAAGATTTACATTGGATGCATTACTTACCTTTTTGGTACAATGCGGTAAAGGGGCATCCTGACAAATACCAACCAACCACTATGTTAGTTTTTGTCACTAAAGCTATTTCCACAGTAATCCTCATATATGTACACAATTGCTTCTACCGTATTTGTACGTAGAGTTTGAACGTGGAATTTATGTTGTAACTTGTAACCTCTGTGTGTATTTTATGATGCTGTTTTATGAACCACCTTTGGATTATTTCAACTTCAGATTTCCACTTTTATTGTTGTGTACTCTTCCTTCCTAACTATGTATTATTTGATGTGGGCAAATACATAAAACCCAAAGCTTTTCATATATTATGTAATTTCCGTACTGATTTGATATTTTACCTTGCTTTCATTCCACATACTCATGAATATGAAGGTCCTCACATCACAACCCTCCTTGTTCATCGTTGGAGGTGAAAATGGATGTAGGAATTTAGCCATTATCAACATCCTTTTTCTTGCTCAAACGTCATCTCGATAGACAAAATTATGGTATCGTTTTTTGAGAATTTCATCCCAGTTAATAGCACGTCTTCAATTCATCGAAAAGAAGATGAATGTTCCAAAACGAAGAACATTTAGGCTCTTTTAGAGAATCTGCATTCTAAACTTCTTTGAGTTTACCCTGAAAAGTAGTGAGTTTCCTTTTAGCAATAAAATTGGATTCTCAAACACAAACTGTGTACACAATAACACTACCAGATAAATCTTCTCTAGCTCAAACACAAATGAATGAGTAAGCCCAGGTAGGAAAGGAATTATAGATTTTACTATATAGCATCTTGTGTAATACAGACTCTTTGATCTTTTGAGAACCTCTTTTTTATCCAACAGTAAATAAGACATGATTCCAGGAGCTAAGTAAATGCGGCTGCATGTGTAAATAGGTTTTATCGTATTTGAGATTTGGATAAAGTAGAGTGAGTAAACATTGCTCGTAGTTTCTACAAAGACGACAATACACCACAAAAATCTTTGTTTACCACCCACTGCGCAAATATACATTCATTCATTCACTTTCTAGGGGTAAATGAATATTACAAATAGACAGTACACATATATGGTCACCCACCACTTTCCATTATGATGTACCATGAATCGTACTTCTTGAGATCCACCATGAATTTTAATTTACACACATTCTCTTCTAATGCAACCCTCATCAAATATGCCAAAATGATTTGGTTTTTTACAAGATGTTTTGATGCAAGCAATTAGCGTGTTTGCTTTTACTGTATATATGTGCAACTAGGGAATTCGCTAAATGTCGTATTTGCGCTTGCTCAAATGCACTTACTTGGAGAACATCATGGAAGTGCTAATTAAGCAATAAAATTTTTAAAGCTCTACCAAACATGCACATGAAGACCTTGGAAGCGCAATTCACACCAAATTGTTGACTTTAGCACACGCTTTTATTTGACGATTTCTCAGAATTCAGAAATAATACCTAATCACCGGCATAGCAAAGGTATACCCACTTATTTGCAGAAAGTTTCAAAGCGAAATGCTATCTGTCGCTATGAAATTTACACTTTTCGCTATTCAATCTTAATCTGCCTATTTTCGAGTTGGATTTGTTTGCATTAACTCCGCGATTCGTATTGCAGGCAACATTTGCGTAGTCTATCAACAAGGAAAGTTTACAGAGTCAGGTTACCTACTGGGATTTGACTCTCTGAATGGCATTGACAGAAAATGTGCGTTACGTATGTATCAATTTAGCGTGAAATGTATTCAACACAACATATATAATTTTGTTTTTACAGGGTGCTTGCAACCCATCCCGGGTGAAGGTATCGAGATGCATTTCGAGCCCAAAGACGGAGGCTTTTTCATCCGACCTCCAACACCACCATCAATAACTTCAGCGTCATCCACCCTCTCATCAACATCTGACGAACTGGATTTAAAAGAGCTAGAGTTTGCTGATCCATCGACATTAACCACTGAGCATTTTACCGTGCTTCCCACAATTCAACCCGTCTCCATCCGTGTAATGTATGGACCTTTTAGTACAAAGCAGAGTGTCCCAGTCCGTCTCCTTGTTCCGGATCCATTAGACACACCTGGTGGACCCAACGGGACAGGTTCTAGTGAGCCTGAAATGATCCCACCTTTGGATCTGAGCGCTCACATAGTTACCCCAACTGTACCCAAGGACACTCCCATTCTCAGAGTACTTTTCCACGCTGGACAAACGGCTTTTGGGTTACCTATCCCTCAGCAAGGAAACACTAGAGGAAATCGCCAGGTGTGTGTTGTGATACATTCTTTTCAATAATGCTCTTTTATGCTCATTCATTCGTGCTCTCTTATGCAAATGTGGACATTAGCATCCCTTATCTTATGATATATGCATGTGCAGCATTTGTGTTCTACTACGACATACTTAGCTTCGTAGTAAGCCACCATAATTTAGGGAGTAACGTAATTATGGTTAAATTATTTAGAGTTCTGGTGGTAGTAGAAGACATCGAACACGCCTCTGCCTTGTGGCTCAAGCGACAAAATCGCAAGGGGATGTGGTTACATCAAGTTGCAGTCCAGATGCCCGTGACTCGACATGTCTTGCTGAACTCACTTTGCCCATCCACTGGTGGCCAGAAGTTAGTCAGCCAAGAGCAACTACAACAACTGGTTCTCATCATCATTCATCCGTTGGAAGTGGAAATGTGGGAGCTCCGTCTCATGGGGATATTGAAACTCAGTTTACCACACACACAAACATCAATATTATCAACAGCAATAATAATAATCCAGCTCCCGTTAAGCCCACCAAGATTCCTATCCAGGTAAATGATTATATGATACATGCATGCTTTTGAAGGGTTTGGCAGAGTGCACCGTGGTTATTGGTAATTAGTGGCACTTCATCAAAAATGTATATCTACTTTAGTCAAACATGCAACGGAGTTTTTCACTGTTCTCTTTCGATTTAAAATTGTGTCATTTGTAGCGCGTGCGGGGATTATTGCCATTTATTTTTGTACCCTTAACCACAGCATTGCGACTTGATTTCTTTTTTGAACACAATGTTATCTTGAACTATGGCAATTTACATGAGAAACTACGCAACAAAACATGGCCACGTCATTGATTTTCGAATGATTTTTGGAGTGAACTGAACACTAACAAAGGTTTCAATTCAAATGCTTGTGTTGCGAGTTACAGCTTGTGACTGCTTGGTCATTATCATTATTAAACGTAAAGGCTTCGTGACTTCTATTTTATAGAACGTTGCTAACGAAGGGGTGTGTATTCGCTTTAGCAAAAAAGTAAAAGTTGTTGATTCTGTCGACGGTGGCTTTGTCAGCACTTTTCTTTCAGTGTCGTGTCACTAGTTGCCTTTTCGTGCTGTTGTCTCCCGCTTGCCATTTTTACGGGCTGCTGATAACTGACTTGAGGGTTTTTATAGCTTGGATAGACTGAATGGAGTCTTAATTACAAAAGACACATGAAACGACATGTGTCAGCGTACATGTTTTGCGTTTACAGCATTATATTACAATTTGGAAGGAGGAAGTTTGCTTCAAGAAAGAATACAGTGCATTGCACAATGTGATCCAATAATTTTCTGATTAGTCGCTCTAAAAATTACTTGTTAACGTTGACTAATTCTATCGCCATTTTACGCTGACAATCATCCAACTGACTTTTAAAAACACTGCTTAAACACATCCATTAGTATTTAGTTGTCAAGAGTAAAAAAACCATTTATTTCACAAGTTTAAAATAGAAATATGAGTTAACAAATGGCGGTACTGAAAGAAAACAGCTAAGATAAGTATGGAAGAGCTACTTTGCTTTATTTAGTCAATTTTATCATCCGCAAAGTTTTCCCGAAATTCTTCCATTTCCCTTTTGCTTTGATGCTGTGGAAGCTCCGCTGGCTTTGGAGGGTTTACATTCCCATCAATGCTCTCGTCGAGATTATCATGAAGAATATTTTCCAGATTCTGCATAACTCTTGCGTCCAATTGCTGACCCTGTTCGGAATTCGCTTCTAATTTTGAATTGGTCACTTGTACTCCCTGTACCATTTTTGTTTCAAAGTATTCTGGTTCCTGGAGTTCCCACTCTGGCGGGAACGTATAGTCTGCATCTTGGCACAAATCATTGTTGTTCCAATTCCACGCTGCCAAGTTAGGGTACACGTGTCTCCAGACATACATTTTCCAGTCATCGAGTCGTGGATTGTTATCCGACATCAAAAAAGCTCGTTGGTGTAATTTGGTTCTGATACCATCCGTGCACAACACGTTTGCAGCAATTTTCTGTCCATTTTGGTCCATTATATATTCAAACACCCAGCTATCTCCTTTATTACGTTCAATCTCATCAGTTAGCGTGGTTAGAAGTAAACGTGTCGGCTTGAACAATTCCTCCTGCCATTCTTTTACGTCTTGCATCTCAGTGTCGGGCAGGACATCTGGACCTGGCAGCAGTAGGTCATTGTCAACCACATTTCCGAATGCATCATAAGGGACCTTTAATTGAAATTAGGACAATTTATTAGGGCACTAACATTATTCACTCTTATTGGCAAATGTCAAATTTTAACTTACCAAATTTTTATAGGAAAGGCTTTTTAATTGTTGTGCCCCGTACATCGTGATATCCACATGTGTAAATCTTGATCCAGGCAACACACCCTAAATTGAATTTAAAATTTTTAAAAATTAGTAAGTGCAAACCTTTCAGTCGTACTTCATAATTCGACCGTGTATACGGCAGTAAGTTTTTAGCAATTTTAATTGAGCACATCAGACACCGAATAATTGATAGTTTAATTTTGCAATATTTTTTGCGTTCATTTCCATCATATTTTCAATAGTGATTTGATGATGCAGGAAGCTCATAAAATTAAAATGAAACCTAAAAATGCTGAGTGGGATTCACCCTTTTTGTAAAATTCTGCCTTTTCCTACTCAATATTTCAGTATGCCATTTATAGCACTGGAAACTTATATTCAATCATAGCATCCAGGCTACGAACGAGTGAAGGAAATAAATGAGTTCAATATACGAGAAAATACGCTTTCATCCATTTTTTCGCAGCATACTTTTGAAATGCCTAGCAAGTAAAAAATGAGAGGCAGCTTCTGAAGTGTTCCTATTCTGCTGAGACTGGCATGGAAGCGAAGAGGTAGGATTTAGGTTCACCATCTACAGGTGAAACTTTTGAGTGTGTGTATGTGTGCATAATAAATATAACAAGAATATGACTTAATGAGTGTAAGCTTATTATTCCAGACTACGCGTGGTTCCTTTTTTTGGAAATAGAATTATATAATAGGGATAGCCTCACTACGATAAGTTTTATGAAGCCTCCAAGACTTTTGAAGATTTATTCGGGTTGGGCTGTTGAGCCGTTTTTCTCAACCCTGACTTTTGACGTCGACAACTACTGAAATCTAAAAAAATACGGGGAAGCTTTTATTCCTGTTCTAAATGTTTGAAAGCCGTGTGCCAAGGATGTACAGGGTTTTTTTTGCAGAAGGTTTAAAACTTCAGCTTGCATGCTTGGTATAAGATGGGCTCCAATCCTACTTTTATATCGTACATAGCACATGTTTAAATATTAATGATGCACAAGAGCTAACTCCTTTGATTAATCCAGTCTTTCAGTATGCATCCATATTTTTAGTCTACCGCATCAAAGTAGATTTAAGCTGGAGCTGAAAGCGTGAGCTAGCATGTGATATGTAAGAGGCAGCTCCAGGGAAATGGAATTAGGAAAGAGAATGAATTACTCACTACGTTTCAAACAATCATAGAGATCCTTTTTTTCTGTCTCTGTTATTCGCATAAATTGCAGAAACTACACTGGACATACTTGACTAGTCTAGTTTAGAATAAAATGCATGTACAATTCCCCATTAGGCATAAGCCTAGGTGAATTGCAGCCTTGTTCCGGCTCAAGCTTAGATTCATTAGCTTCCCAGGTATTTTAAGCATTTTTTGCAGTTTCCTTCCAATTAAGTCTTTTCATGCCGTACGATTATAAACAATTAAGTGAGCTGCCTCAAGCTCACCACAGAAGCGTGATGTCTTTACAAAAATTTCCAATCTTTGCCCTTGTAAATTGTGGACGCTAGCAGAGATTCGGAATAAGCATGTACACAAGTGTAGTCTGTGATGCTATGATAAAATTGACTTCATTATATTGGGTTTTATCAATTCATATTCATTTGTTAGTGAATAGGACAACCTTGCAATCCTTGTCTGAGATGATACCACTGATACCTAATGCCTACTTCCTTCCTTTCTCCTTAGCCTTCAAGAGCTACTAACGGTGGAACCTTCATGTTTTACTTTATATTCCTGTCACCGTTGTCAGTATCCTTGTAGTTTGTAGAGGAGCAGCAAAGTGCGATCTGAAAAGGGTGAGCATCCTTGAAGTCTTCTTGAAATCACGAAGCGTTCAATGAGCGCGTATGTATACGTATAGAGTGTATATTTTCAGGTTTTATGATACCATTTCCTACCTCCAGCCCCCTACTTTCTTTATTCCTTCATATTCCGTCCTGTATGATGCCTGTTTCATTTTATGAGCACTTGTGTTTTAGAGTTTTACGATGACATGGAAGCGTGGTTAATGGGCACATTTATCTTCTAAATGAGTGGGCTTTAGTGGAAGCACAGGCGATCACATCCCCAGTCAAGGCAAGTAATGGCTTGGTGAAAGCAGCAGTCACCAAGAGTGAATTAAAGGCCATACATTCATGCAATCACAACACAAACCCGTTACATATTTGCTGTCGCTCGAGAAGTTGAGTATTCATGGACTAGTCAGTCAGCAATAACACTAGCATACCACCATGCTCCATAGCAAGTTGAGGCATGCAACTGCAATTCTTTGCCTACTTTTTGTCATTCGCTTGTCCTTGGGTGCTTGTTTTCCTTTCTTGGGAAGCAGTCATCGTGCATGTATAACTTATTTACGTTTTTTGCTGAAATGCTAAAAGAAATACGTCGAGGGGAAAGGAAGAATGTAGTAGGACGAAACCTCTAAAGTTGCTACTATTATGATAAGTCTGAACTGATGATGAGTGAGTGAAATGAGTGTCAATCGTACGACTTCTGTGTAGCTTACACAGCTGCAATTATTTCAAGAAATTGCTTACGCAGCAGAGTAGACTAGACTAAATGGGTACATTAGGAAGGTCAAAATTATGCTTCGTATCTCAGCTGTGTGGACTAGCTCATTAGTTGCGTTCCAATTTAGGAACTTCTGTCAAACTGCGTTTCCACTATTGTGGTTGTTAATGATTCTTGGAAAATGTTGCTGCAAATGTTTAGTTTTCCGTTCCACGAGGCGAGGTGCGTGCTCCCTTTATCCAATTTGTAGTCTATCTATCCACTATATTGTATCATTGCTGAAGTGAAGAAAGTTGTTTTATTTGGTTTAAATTACAGAATTCATTAACTCCATGAAATTTATTCTTAAAGATAAATTACTGCCGCTGGCAATATCAGATGCAGCTGTTTGATTCATTCTAGAAAAGACGTACATTTTAAGCTTATTAGCCTCTGCTTTACTTTCTGTTGATTTCTCTTGGTTAAACGGTGATGGTTTAAGTATTGCAGTAGAATTTGCAAAATAACATTTGTGGCAGACGACTTTTTATTTCACATAAGTTTCTAGGTTACAATACCTTCCTAACTCCGCAATGGTAGTTGAAGAAATCCTGCATTAAATGCCAATAAATATCTTTTTGACCTTGTGAAAGGGACAATGGGGCACTTTTTGCCTCATAAACTCTGACTGTAAATGCTGCAAGATATTAAGTACCTTTCATATTCATACATATATCTACTATATGAATAGCTTAATATTCTTGCAATGAAATAACATGGTAGCTCGAAATTAGTTTAGCTGTATATAGCATATGGGAGTTGCAATGTTATTATGTTAAGTATTATGCTAGCTATATTAGCGTTCAGCTAAGAATGCAGCTCTATTACTGCACTTTAGTCTTGCTTTTAAAGGGTCGTTCCTTGCACTCGAAATAGTGATGAAAGTGCAGTTTCACATTGAGCTCAATGGCTAACTGCCATTTGCCATGAAATTGTTATTTTTTATTGCATTTTATGTACCTGCTGAGAAATGACAATGAAAGAGGGAATTTCTTTTCTGCAAAAGTAAATTCTAAGCTGCCGACTATATAAAGCTCACATCATATTCTTCACAATGTATTACAAGTTTATGCCACACACATGTGCATCTATTTGTCATGTTATTCTACTTGACTCAATCATGCTCCTAAAGTTTAACTAATTCTTAAATAATGAGTATTATAAACGACATAAAACCACAATTATACAAAATATATTGATGCTTTTATCATAAGATGAAACTGATGCCGGTCACAAAATTTGCGTCTGCAAGCGGTTAAGATTTCACTAAAAGTTGGGTAGTTTCACTTTGGACAAATAAGCTTAAAAAAACTTGCAAGAAAGAACAATTTCAAACCCAACCTGGCACGCATCCGCAAACTTGACAGTACCTCTACAATTTATTTTTATAATATACATGACCACTCTCGCTTGTAAATAAAAAGCGTAGGTTCTTTCCTTACTAATGTAATGTTGTTCATATATTGGCTAATATGTGCACCATACTGTAAAATAAATCTAATAAACAATCAAACAAGGTCATGTTGTATCACCAAATTGCCTACCATTTCTCTTCAATAATGTGCTTGAGAAAGCACTTGATTTTTTTGTGCTCCAGCTTTAATATTTGACTTCTTGATTGTTTTCTATTAAGTATGC
Organism: Orchesella cincta; assembly: GCA_001718145.1. NCBI lineage: Eukaryota > Metazoa > Arthropoda > Collembola > Entomobryomorpha > Orchesellidae > Orchesella > Orchesella cincta. The sequence goes on along the minus strand of LJIJ01000316.1, from coordinate 50,279 downwards.
ATTGCAGAGATAACTAGGTAGCAAACGGAGCATTTGTGCTTCCACTGCATTTTTACTAAACCAAACTGATCTGCAGTGCACTTATGGTGGCGCCGAACAAGCAGACTAGGCTGGAATGGGCTCCGGTGAGCTCCTCTTGAGAGACTTAAAAAAATCTTGGGAAAAAGCAGCAGCAAAGCATAATAAACGGTACAAAAGTAAAGCATGCATGCAAACAAAACATAAGTTATGTATGGTTTCCGAAGGAGCAGCAGCAGCAGCAATAGTGGTAGCTGGGTACTGCGTGGCAATGGTGTATGGTAATGATATCCTTGGATAGAAAGCTGGAAATGCTGGAATGATATATTGCTGTGTGGTGGTGTTTGAAACTTTGCAAACACTTCAAGGCTTCTTTGCTTCCCGAGAAATATGTAAGACATGCTCTGTTTACTCATTTTGGGCGCACACGTACACAATACTTTATTCCTTCCAGGAATTAGCGTTAGATTGTTCTATGCGCGTATATTTATATTGAAACCTAAAGACAGTTGCTTATTTAGCCTCATGTTTCCAAGTTTCGAAACAGCAGCAGTGTTCTTAATGCTCAAGATCACTTATACTCCGATATATGCATTCAGCACTCTACCTACTGTACTACCTACCACCTACACCCTCAAAGTTTACGGAAACTTTGAAACTTTGGATTCTTGCAAAAGCAATCATCGTCAAGAAAAGTAGCAACTTGGATACCTAATAGAAAATGAGAGCACAGCAACCAGCAATGAGAAAATAGCACATTAGTTCATCTAATCCCCCAGTCAAATCGCTATCACACTCCAAGGCATATTCTTCACACACAGCTTCCCTACAACAGAAGCATATGTTGCTGTGGTGTACGCAAAAATTTTTGAGACGGAGGAGAGGGATAAGTTTTTTTTACTACTATTTTTTCTTTAATATGCATGTCTAAACCGCTTTTTAAAGCGTACCACCGGCAAGACCTAGCTTAGCATTCAGCTTGTACTTTCCAAAACCTCAATAGCATGCCATTCTTTTTGAACGAAAGTTTGGCCATGCCTCAGTGCACTTGTGCGTGCCACCGGAGAAGCCTGATTAGCAACATAAGTTTAAATGTATACGTATATCAGTATCAAGTTTCAACTCAACCCTGGAGTCTTATTAAATGCTTACTGTGGGGAGTGGGGAAAAGCAACAAAGCAGTTTTCGTGATCTATACAGACACTCGCGTAACACGCCTTTCTCTTTTCTTTTTGCTCGTGAATTTTTAAGTTCAAAGTGTAATGTACGGAGGCGCACGACATAACTTGAAATGTCAAAGTCATTCTCGGCCTTTATGATATTGCTGTGTGTGCAAGTTATCAACATGTTAACCTGCCGCTGTCTTAATTTTGAATATATTATGATGCAAAGCAAGGGCTTACCAAAATACGATTGTAAGTTTCTCAAAGAAACTTCATATATTTATGTACTTCATTTCATTTTGTATGAATGGACAACGATCTACCAAGTTTTCATGCAGAAATGTCCTCGCCTCGTCAACTGGTATTACTTTTCTCATTTTGACAATAGTAGCTTAAATTACCCAAATTTTACATCTTTTTCACTAATGGATTCAGAAACACGATACTTTTTGCTGTGGCTATAAACACACGCCCGGTTTAGTTAATGTTAGGTGTGGGTCATTTATTGGGTGTGAGTCTTTGCTTGCCTTAAGCGACTGACTGATGTATCTGTGTATCTCACTGAGATAATTGAAACGCTGCGGTTTATAACAGCATATTTATTTACGAATGCGTTATATTTGTCCATTTGCGCAACCTATGACTTTTATGGTTATCAAACTTGGCTTTATTAATGACGCCCCAAATTTGAAGTTTTGTACATCATTGTACTTACGTGAATAAAAATAAAGTATTTAGGTGTATTTACACGTAATCATGGCAGAAGTCAAGAAAACATGGTCACTAAACGCAATGTCTATGTATTTACCTATAATTATTATCTTTAAAAGACTTGTCTCATAGTGTCAACACGGTAACTTTTCTCTCATGTTACACTATCTTTGTCAGATAGAGAGATACAATTGGGGATAATAATACTATCCTACGCTTTTCCATAAATACTTCCACTGCTTCATTTTTTATCGTTAAGATGGGCGACATTTTGTGAGACACAAGAGTGGATGTGCACGAGATGATACAAGGGAACACTTGAAATCACAATGACCATGAAAATGTTTCTCTAATCTGGTAATATACAACAATTGAATGACATCAAACAAGAAGGGTGTTTCTACCCAGAGTGCTCACATTTTTTACAAAACATCCAAATGATAGCAATAAGGAATCACATTATGTTAGAGTGTATCCTTCCCCAATTTATAACTGTTGTGGTACATCCCCCGGTATACTCCATATTGGTAATTCATGGGCTGTAAAAAACCTGTTTTTGTAACATGGGGACATGTGTGAAAGCATTTTTGAATTGCTGGCAGCAAGTAATTTAATTCTTTTGCTATTCTTCTCCTCCTTTGTGCAGGTCTCTTACGCAGTTTATGAGCCGGAAAACGGTCACTGCAATGAAATTGGATTGTCCACAACATATGGAGCTGGTGTGGTTGGTGAGGGCACAGGTACGAAGCGAATTCAAATTCAGCCACCAACACCATTGGCAACTGTTGTACTTGTAGATGCCCAAAAGTCTTACAGAGTGATCAAAGCAGATGCGAGTGACGCAGTGAAGATTCTTGTGCCTCAAGGCTCTATCTACCCCCATACCAAGTTTTATGTGCCGGTGATGGTTGGCAAACATGATCATCAGTCCATCGTCGCTTTCATTATGAGGTATGTTATGGTTATTATCATGTAAATATTCTCGCTTTTGCTTCTCCTTCCTTTCCTAGCAAAATGTTAAGCTTAACCCGTCTAATTGATTTAATCAGAACAAAGTACACGTGTACGAGTCGATAATCACAGTAGTAGCCAAAATCATCATGTTCTTTTTGACTTTTCATGCACCTTTTTTACTCGTTGCAATAGAATTATATGCAAATTATGTCTCATTTTTGCGGCATACTAAAGCATCCATTCATGCAGAAACCTGGTATTACCAGTGGAGAATCTGAAAAGATGTAAAGAAAAAGTAAAGTATGATGTCCAAAAAACATTCCAGCACACAGGAGAACACTAATCGAAGCAGCTGCTACGTACCCCGATATGATGTAATCCATTACAGCCTGGTCTGGAATAGCAAGTACCAATAGACGCTCTGTTTTAAAAAGTTGTTGCTGAGTCTGAAGACAACGTTAAAAAAGTAACGAGTGGAGTGAAACTTCTGTGGCTGTACTGCCACTAGTTTTTTTTACTACTTTTCTAATTTGCTCAAACACGATCGGCATTCACCAAAAAGGGCTCTCTCTCTTTCCTTCTTGCTTCTGTCTGGTGGTTGTGACAGGAAGGAAAAAAGTACGGACTTAAGTTGCAGAGCCACAGTTGCCGTGTATGTTCATGGGACTATAAATATGTTCTTTACGAAGTTGAAGATGGAAAAGTTGATTTTACAAGAGCAATATGTGATTTTTTATGCTACCATTACTATTACTGCACACAGCTTACTTATTTCGTTTAGAGGTAGTATAAGTAAGTATATCACTTCGAACCGTTGCTATATAATGCAACCATTTACAAAAATCCCGTTAACTATGAGAGTACATGTATTGTGTACATATATCTGTGGAACAAGGAGCTCATGCATGCAGTGACTCGGCAATGCAGAGTCCTCATCATGAGGATGGTTTGGGTTGCTGCTGTATTTTAAAGCAGATTTATGCAACTGGAGGAATGATTGATGATTATTAGAAGAGACCATTCCTTTTCTTTCATGCCAGTATGATTGCCAAGTTAAATCGTAGTCGTCGTCCTCCTTCACCTTCGCTTAAGGACATTGACTAGTGCTCAGGCTTGAATTCACGTCATTCAGTGACTGACTGTGAGTAGATCTCACGTCTATTTTCACTCGTTCACATTTATTCTCACGAAGGCGAAGGAACCAACCTCTACACCTTTACAAGTATACCAGCAAAGGCAAGGACGGAAAGCAAGCTGGAGGGAGCTGAGTTAGTTTGAGAATTTGAGATGGTGATGTGATGGTGGTTGGTTGCGTGCATACATATGCATAGAGAAAAACCATTTAACCCTTTTGAATAAAAACTGGCTTCATTTCAGCCGACGGATGCTGCTCCTTGTCGTGTTTCAATTCAATTCGGTTTGGGAGAAAGGAAGAGCAAGGAAGCAGAGACATAAGTCAACCCTGAAATGAATGAATGACAAGGAATGAGCAAGAGAAGGGGAATTCTCAGCAGAAGTCACTTTTCCTTCCTTTAATACTTTGGGTTGTGCCTGCTCCGACGGACAAGGAGCGCAGCATAAGTAAATGGAGGACGATAGTCTAAAAAGAGTTAAATTGAAATAGGAAAACGACTAAAGGGTTAAGGCGTAGCATCACGGGGTACCGGTCTGAAATGATGTTGTTTCCTATCTCCAAAAATGGGCTTAAATGGGTTTTAGTCGCCTTGCATAAATGTGATTGCACGCAAGCCAAGCCACCCATTACGAGCCTACGGACTCCAATCATCAAATTTCTCAAACATATAACTATCAGCATTACCCTCCCCAGCTGCCAAATAAACAGCCTTCCTTCAGGCCTTAATGCTGTAAGTCGTTTGAGTATCTCTGGAAAAAATAAAACTGAGTGTGTGTAGAAAGTGGTTCCTTCGCCTTCGGGTGTAGGCAGAAGATCACATAAATGTAACGCCAAATGCAGTCCGTTGAAAACTTGATTATAAGCGTTGAGTCCTGTCCTAATTGTTAATGCATGACACAGTCAGTCTCTTGGAACAACCCGGGTGACGTGTGAATTGGCAAAAAGCCTAAAAAAAAGGAAGAACCTTGCACTTGTAGTCATGTGCTCTTTAACCAGCAGCAGATCAGGGTGAATTGATGGAGACGGTAACACACGAATTGCAATACTTTCTAGCAATCAAAATATACTGTCATCATGGAACAAAAAGAAGAGAAGAAAAAGACCTAAGTGTTCTCATAAATATATAATGCATCATCATTCCATCCGCACGTCATGACTGAGTTATATTCTCTATAATATGGAACTGTGACACTTCACAGCTAATAACATCCAAACACCGCCCCATTCGTCTTGCATTACAAGTCGAATGATGTGATCGTTCTGACAAAGAGCGGTGGGTAGTCTTGAAAAACTGGCATGGCATGACTCATCTGTTTAAGAAACCACAGTGGAACCCGAAAATGAAATCTGTCACTAAAAATTGACACAATAAATAGTATGTTTAAACACTCATATAGGTTATACGGGGTCAAAATGAAATTATTAACTAAATCTAACCATAAGGTTTGCCTCAACTTAAAACTACCCAGCAGTCCCGGGTAAATATACATAATTAGCAAACAACGTTGCGAAAAATGTGTTAGATATACAGTTACATTACTTAATAACTTTATATTATTTCTGCACCTGGTAAACGAAATAAGGTTAAGCTGTAGAATGCCAATAATGAAGCAGTTAATGTTAATGTTAACAAAAGTTTTGAGTCAATAAGGATGTGCGAATAATATATAAATTCAACTATTATCTGGCTTTGATATTCGTTGAAAATCATTATATTCTTCCATATTCTCTCCCAGTCTGTCAGTAAAAAAAACAATACGCCCAATGCCCATTGGTAGAGTCACAAAAAATGAACTTGTAGGATTGAAAAACTCGGGCAACTGGGCTGGTCTTGTGCTTTTACCCAGCATCTTCGTCTACCATAATAAATGTTTTTCACGTTAACCTGTGTACAAAACAGAACTAACTACAGATCAGTGATAGGCAAGTGGAGAGAGAGAAGCCAAGGAGAGAAGGACGACACTTCTTCATTATTGAAGAATAGGTATACAAAATAAAGAAGGCACAGATCGATGTTGACGCATTACGATTACAAAAAAAATATAGATAAGTTGGTTCCAAACATCTGTATAGTGGCATGAGTACATGCACCACAGATTTAGTATTCCAACTTACAAACTCAAGCGATGAATAATAGATCTTCCCTATTTAACTTCGATCGTGCTAGGCGAACTCAAAAACAATCTGTTGTAATAATCCAGAGTGAAATCACGAAAGCCAAAATAACATAAGTAAGACTGGTACCTGGCATTTTATTCCAGACCAGCTGTAATGATTACATCAATATCGGGGTACGTAGCAGGCTGCTTACGATTATGTTCTCCCTGTGTGGCTGGAATGGTTTTGGACATTTCAACTTACTCTTTACCACTCAGAATCCCTTAATACCAGTCTGGCATGGAATGAGTGCTTTAGTATTGCATCTTTTGATGATTTATTGCCGGCAAAAAATAGAAAGACTAAAAAATCGGATTTACCTGTACTAAAATGATCACTCCTCTCCTCAGTGTAGACCAGAAGATCAAAAAAGGAGAAGCGAGAGAAATATGATGCAAACAAAAAGATAAACACAATCGGTTTTATTATTAATGTATGGTGGGCTGCATGCACTAGTACACTGGATAGAAATTGAATCTACAATACAGTTGGATTCTCGGACTTGCTCACTATTACGTTAGCATCTTGCATCTGTCCAACATTCTCAATACCAAAATTGTGAGAACGGAATGTTATACTAAAAAGAGCGATATGATAAGAAAGTAAGTACCGAGAAAGACAAAAAGCTGTGTATGAATGGTAATAAATACTCAGCCCTGAAGTTATAACTAATCAAAATAGTAATAATATCACAATTGAAGTATCCATTTATATACATAACCAGTCTATATGATTGTAGAAGGAACGAATCGCCACTACTGGGTCGACCAATAATAGAAATGTGTGATGTATTGTTCGCATTCCAATCTTTCTCTCATCATAAAAATCTTCCTTTAATTGGTACTTTTTAACAATACTCTCTATACTCACGAAAGAAGTCTTAGATAAGGGATTCCGTAGATACTAATATGGACAAATGCATTCACCTGCAACGGTACAACAACTTGTCCGTGTGAACTCACTCTGTAAGATCGTGTTTGTTGCATCTACATATTCAAGTTAGACACCGATGCGCAGCTCTGCCAATACTATTCATTCGTCTGTGCCTATGAATTTTTACCTGTCTTTCCTCGTTTCCGAGTGGATATTCTGTCACCATTGCACTACGTATCAAACCACATCGGACTCCATATGTGACAATCCCAATTCATCCGACATGCAAACAGGCGCAGTTACGTGGTAAAAATGTGGCTGAGAATCAAATACGATAATGCGTTCCAAAGAAAATCTATATTTTTCTTGCAGAGTACTTCCCAAGGTGTGGGAATGAGAATTAGGCATGATGCTATGTGGCATTTTTTCTGTGTGGATAAGAGATACGTCAACACACAATCTAAACAGGGCACAAAAACATGCTGGAATTTTTGGAGTTTAGCACTTCCTTTGTCATTCATTGAAATGGTATTTAAAACATTTTAAGCAGACGCCGATGAACAAATCTGCTTTATAAATAACAGAACTGATTATTCTTCGTATAGACGATTCTCATTAGGTTTAAAAAATTGCAGACTATTAGGAAAGAAGTTTTAATACAGGCGGAAATTATATAAAATCCTTCCCTTCCTCCTGTCACCGGTAAGCTGTAAAGTTGATAGTTGTGTTGCTTACAGCAAGGAACACACAGGTGTTTTGTAACTGACAAGATGGATGTGAAGCATTGAAAGCTACTTAATATGTTCGAAGCAAGCTTTGCTTGTTTTTGCAATATATTAAAACAAAAAGGTATAAAAAATGGAAGAGTCTGGATTTCTAATTTGCGCCTTCCACTCCACCGTCAACAGTGATCAATTTCTATCGATGGGTTTGTGACGAGGAGGAATACAGCGTGCATCAAATATTTCGACGTAGAATCCTCTTAAGTCTCAAATGGGAACGGAAAATGAAGAGAAAAAAATATGACAAGCAGGAAGAAAGCTACTAAGCAGCTTTATCATCATTGAGAAAGATGCACACAGTTATTATAAGAAGTAACGCTCACTCGTATATGACGTTCATTCATTCGTTGTATCAATTAATGTCAGACAAGATGAATGAATCCCTGTACATCTGTCAGATGAAACAAGTAGTGTGCTATACTCCTTCCCTTTTTTCTCTGTTTTCTTTCCAAACTTCCAGTCTTCTCTTTTACTTAAGTTTTTTGTTACAAAATAAAAAGTACTCAGAGAGTTTCAATTCCCAATTGGTATGTTCGATTTGATGTAGCTCTCGAATGAGTGACTTGAATGTATACTCTCTCTCGGCGTTTCGTATCGCGTTATATAATAGACTGAGATGTGTACGTGAGCTCTAAACAATGCTTTCTTTTGTGCTGCGTCTGTGCATAAACATTCTTTAATCTTGGTGAGTCTGCACTCCTCCACTGCATGACTATGGAATTGTGAATGAGAGAAACGAGAGAGCTTTAAAAAATTTATCCTGAAACGTTTTTTTTGCATGCGTTTCTACATCTGTCAAAGCAAACGAGAGCTCTTATGATCTTCTCCTCCATATGGACTAATCTTTTAGCCAGGCAACCAAAAACAAGAAATTTAAAAAACAGGATGCATGAGAGAATTTTTTAAAGAAATTGTTTTTGGTCACTGAGGTGAAAAAGGGAACATGGATTTCATGTTTAAATTATATTAGCAAAAACGTCCATCAACTGCTTATATTGTGGTGTATATCCCACTCCAAAAGTCACCATCAGCATATCAATATAGGAAACATATTTTTGTGTAGCGTCTCACTGACTACGTTCTATTGGCAGAATAGAGCAAATATGGCAAAAATGCAAGTTCAAACAAATCGAATGATACTGGCAGGCGCTACTGGTTTATGTTACAGCATCAGCACACGCAAAAAAAACATTTACTTTAGAATGCTTTGGCGAAGCCCACACTAAAGTTGCTGTTATAAACTTGATGCTATTTGTGGTTGACTTGTTTGGCAAATCCTTGTACTGCACTATATTATGCTGTTTATACATCATCTTGAAAAGACAGGGCTACATTACTTGAGTCAAGCCAAAGGATAAGCACAAAGAAAAGCAATTGCGTTATGATGTCAAGTAAACATATCACGACATATTTCAATCCCATGTAATCATCCAGAAGCACAACATTGCTGTAGAAAATCAAACAGTTATTCTACTCTCAGTGCACCTTTCTGCCATCATCTTCCCAATGACAATTCGTCAGATGCATTAAATTCCATTTCATTGCTTTCATTCACTTATTGAGTGCTATCCATACAGAATTTCAATCAAAATGTAATGTAGTTTCATCTGCCTTTACGGGACAGTAATGCTTATGTATGTGTGTGTTTTTACACTTATTTCCGGTACTCATACGTTTTGGTTTTGCACGATTGGTAAACCCGATTCACAAGCAAAATGAATTAGGGCTTCAATCCATGCAGGACAAAGAAGGAGTCAAATTTAGATCTCCCTCAGTATATAGTAGTGACTGAGAATTTATATTGTAGCAAAAATGTAGAAGGTGATCCCAGTAACCACATTACAGTATCTAGCGACCGAGTGGGAAAAAATTGCTCGTAAAAAGCAAACACCACACACGAAAAATATGAATCAACAAAAATAGTCCGGAGCAAGCCATTAAATGTGAAGAAAAAGTTGTATCTGCTCTGCTCTCATATAAATGAAAGCTACGTAAAACCGAGTTAGACATGTAGCAGAATGAAATTTACTAATTACATTTAATAATGTATTTCGTATGTAAAATGTATGAATTTTAGATTTCGACTATAATACTGTGTTAATTTAATTCAGCATGTTGATAACTTATAATTGCTCATTCTCGGCAAAATCAGACATTTAAAAAAATAATACCCTCGGTTAGGTCACGGCTAAAAAATGGACTGAATTGCTTAAATGACCTGTGTGACCTGGAGTTTGCACGCACACAATCCGAAATTTTGGGGTGGGAACAGACAGACAACGAAGTGACTCCATAACTTGCTGAAAACTTCTTAGCTATATGATAAATGTTTACGAATAGAAGTAGTAGATGAATTTAAGGAGGAAGAGACATCTACTAGGACCAGCGTGGTTGTCTCCATTCCTTCCTTTTTATATATAGGTTTGGTATAAAACGAGGCAGAGCTAGTTTTTTAGTTGTAAACCCGTATATGAAGAATGAGAAATAAAACTGTAGAGCAACGGCATACCATTTTTCCTAAATAAACCTTATTTCAGCAATGGAAAAACTGTAAACTGAGTTATTTGTCCTGATTATTATATACATGACGCATATAGTGTGTATCACATGAGAGAAAAGGAGGGTGTGTTGTGGCCTTGTCGTAGTTTTATCTGAGCATTCGTATATTTACCATATATTCCACAAAAGTAGAATTGAGAGAGAAGGGGAAAGTGATGAGAGAGATTTGCCAGAATATAAGTTGTAGGTTATTGTATTATCGTATGCTATGCTGGTAGCCGAGTTGTGGTAATTCACAGCATTTTGAACAATGTATTACTACTCAAAGTATACGTGTATAATGTCGTAATGGACCTTTTTCCTGGTATCTCTCATTGTCAGTGAAAAGAAGACGAAAGGCTGTTTACCACAACTAACTACTAGTGATGATGATCATAGCGATACCAGTAGCAGCAATAGTCTCTAAGTCTATGAACTGGGGTTTTGTTAGAATTTACGGAGGAATGAACTGCAGTTATGTTTTTTCGGGAGACTCACAACCATCATCATCAACATCCAGAACAAAAAACAGATTCAAAGGCAGCGTTTTTTCTTTGACATGGAATGCCGCATTTAATACTCTTCATGAACTAAATGTGCCTCTGATGCTGCTTTGATGGCAAATCTGTAAATTGTGGTATTTACAAAGGATGATTTACCAAGATAGCACAAGCTGGAGTAATGATTGAGTATAAATATTAGAAGGAGGGGTTACCGGAATTCCATAAAGAGCATAATAATATTTTGGCAATGCCTCGTGAAATGAAAAGAGTAGACCATTTAAATGCAATCGATACGACGAACTATGCCCAATAAACAATTCCTGGCATTCTACACGCCTTGTATTCTGAGGTGAGCGCATCAAAAACTGAATGAATGCGAACGATAAATTGTAGTATTCTGGATGATTATGCATAACGATGAGTAGGAAGACAAAGGAATTACTTTTGTTCTGAAAATTATTCTTTCATTAATTAATAGAGAAGTAAAGAGTTTTCAAGATGCATGATTTCAACATCATCATTTGTGATGAGTATTTAGCAGTTTCCCTGATATTTAAGTACTTTGTAAAAGTTGATATGATGAGGAATACTTTGAGTGGGAGCTGTTGAGTGCTGCGTGCGGTTATTAAGTGGAGGTGGGCGAGAGAACTCAACACGTTTGAGACGTAAATGAAATCGATATGAAGTAATGCGAACAAGTTTGACTCATACGCTCTCATAATGCGAATGGTTGTGATAGTACTAAAAACCATTTCCCTTGCCTTCTTTTGAAATAGAGGAATGCTAGATGAGAGCAAGGACAAAGTGCTTGCATAAACATAATAATAATTTAACGTAATCCGATTACCTATTTCCGTATCTACTTGAACTTTTCAGCAAAATTTGGGAGAATTAGTACTTAAACTTAAAACTTCCGATGGAATGAACTGACTAAAATGAACCAATGAACGATGAGATGAAAGCCATAAGTTTGTAATGCACATGAATCTTTGAAGTAATTACTTGCTTGAGTGAACGAAAAATACGTATTTATGATGCCTCTGTCGTAGCTAGTGTTAACATGTTAAGTGTAGACTTGTTATGCGGCACTGATTTATATGCATCTTTATACAAATGAGCTGGACTTGGCGAAAACGGTCCGCTACCAACGGAGCCGTGCAAAATGAATGGTCGGCTGGTAATAAACACTAATCGTCGTAAGTGCTGAAAACATCTTGTTCCATACTTTCTAGTGATTGGCGACTGAAGCAATATAAATCATAACTGTTTAGAGCTGCTGTGTTTTGCCCGCCACTTGATAGAACTTCAAAGTAATAAAGTACTTAAAGCACCCATTTAGATGGTTTTCTATAGTAGTTAACACATTTGCAATATCTAAAAAAAATTAAGGCAGCCTATCCATTTTGAAATGACAAGGCAATCGATTATTGATAATTTGTGCAAGATTGGTGCTCTTGTAGTAATTGAATGAATGCTGAGAACGAGATAACACGGAGTACCCTAATTGCTTGAGAGGAAGAACTAAAAATATAGGGGGAAGAGTAAGCTTGAGAAACGTCAACTTCCACGCATCTATATCGCGTGGTTGTATGTATCAACTTGTATGTTGCATGCTGTTAGTTATAAAAGCTCTATGCACAAGCTCTTACGTGACAATACACAATAACGTTGACTAAATAACAGAACAACTGAGAAAATAGTAGTGACAACTCACCTCTTCTTGGAAATAGCGCGTGTTCTTTGTTGTATCAATCGCTGGAATTATGTAGGTTTGCTTTTCTTGAAGAATGATACTATTGATTCAAAATGAACCGAATATAAACGTAAATCCAAAATAAAGTTTATATAACTTTATAAAGAGAGCCAGCTGGAACTGGGGGTAGATTTTTGATTAGATAAATATTTGGGTACGATTTTGTCAAAAGTGAAGATTTTAAAATACATAAGTGACGAGTCTCATGCTCAGTGTGTGCTGGTATCCAACCACTTACCAAAACACACTAAATCCAAGTGACGAAAGGGAACAAGGATTAAATTTTGTAGAATTAATAATACACCGCAATTTTTTGGTAAGGTTAAAAGTCCTTCCTTTATATGTTACCAATATTTCGATTGTGTTCCAACGTCCTCCTCCTGAATGGTTTTTCTTAAACTGAAGATGTTGTTGAAACGGTGATGAGGTGAGGTGGTGAGACTGTGAGTGAAGTGCCTGTTGTGTTCAAAATCATTGCAATGGTCGCAACTCGAAACAAAGTTATGTCCATTCCAAATAGCTTGTAATTTCTTTGTGAATTGCACATTATTTAAATAAAGCTCAAGTCATTGAAAGCGAAACAAGGGATTACTATGTATTAATATGCATAATATTGTGAATGCATCGGTTTATACGTACTGGGTTGGGCTACGTAATATAGTGTGTAGTCTTTGTGTGCTTTTACATAATCCGTAATTAAAGTTTGTCACTTCGTCGAAAACAAGAGGAGCGTGAACGATACTTACATTCTGCTCACATATAATGAAATTGTTTATACGCGAATTTGTCTACAAGCTTTGTTGTTGAGAACTAGACACATATCCCTATCTCGAAAATTTAAGCAAGTGGAAATCCGCATGTACACGTGATGATCCAGAAAAGTCAAAAAATGAAACTGGAGTACACCCATTAAATATTATGGTTATGATGTATGAAATATCTTAAGCACACATGTGCCCCTGCGATGATGTATTATAGATTGGTATAATATTCTGTTACATTTATATCTACAATTCATGCAAACCATATCTTCATTATTAAGTGGGTGCAGCAACTTTATAAGAATCACTTTGTCCGTCCGGAACATTTTACGTTTGTCTTACGACATTTTTGTACATTCTTTAATGCGTTGCAACAAAGTCTCACAGTGCCCCCATTTAGAACCGCACAATTTAAAATTCATCTTGGATTGTGGAAAACCACAGAAGAAGTGTCAAGTGGAGACTAACTGATAATTGAGGAGGATAAGATATTGCAGTATAACAATTGAGGTTTTTATTAATCGGGACACAACCGTTTTACTACTTCACTCCTCTATTTTCTCCTGTGCTTAAAAATGTGTTCCTTTTTCTCGTTTAAAGAAACGTTTGTGTTATCTTTTACCGTCAAATCAACAATAAGTTTTCGAAAAAATTGACGACATTTCTTGCGGATACGACTATATCCGAGTGGTTATATAGTTCCAACTTAAGTCTAAGGTTTACATCGCTAATACTATGCTTCACTTCAACTTTCCATCATTTACGTTCAGCTTAATATTTTCCAAACCTCTAATGCACCACTTCTTTCCACCGGGTTTGCCGGGTTTATCTTATTATTAAAAGGAATCGGAGATGACAAGGAAAAAATTCACTTTTCGGCTAATATGTAACAAATTTTTCTGAGGCAGGGGTGCTTATACACATTAGGTACAATGTAACCTTGTAATATCGGTCGAATTTCGCCAGTTTATTTAGAAGCTTTAAACTGAAGTGGGAGATTTGCTTGATAGGCCTAAATCAGCTAAGCATAACGAACGGTAAGATTACTTAGGACATAAATGCTCCCAAATGTCTTCTAATGTAGCAGTATCAACTATATACAATTGAAATGAAAAACTAATAATATTGATATTTTTAAGTGACAAAATTTCGAGGTTAAATATATTTCCCTTCGTATTTTTATCACACTAGCAAGAGTTGAGAGCTCAAAAAGCATAAAAGTTTTACTTTTGAGTCCCATCAATTCATCGCTATACTCTAGCGAACATGCATATGCATAAAACAATACGTTATAATACTAGCATCTGCATCATTCAGGTAGCCTAGAGATGAAGAGAACATTGATCATTCCGCACCCTGTGAAGCCGCTTTCAACTGTCAAGTGAAGAAAGTGAAAAAAATTGTATCTCACAAACAAAGGTACCCACTGAAACCATTGGAACGAGGAAGAAATGTACCATAGTCTACCGAATTTGTATCTTAAGATAGGAGGGGAGCAGAATTAAGCTGCGAATATCCGTCTTTTTATCCTACCAGGCATGATCGCACCCACATATTGTGAAAGTAACCAGTGTACCTGTGCGCTAACGTATCAAGATAAAATATGGAAACACTGTTTCAGCTTATCCTTTAAAGACCAAGAAAAATTGCTGCATCTAGTAAGAGCTTTCCTTCGTTTCCTAGCACACCTTCACCAGGTTTATCATATAAAAATGGTCTGCAAAAAGGAAAGATAAAAGGTACAAGTTTCCAATGAAGAAATTCGAGAAATCATTTTTTTCCGTTTCAGCATTTTAGTGTCACCGCTGTTTTCGTAGCTTAAGTACAGCTTCTTAGAAATAGTGGTATAGTGAAGATATAGCATCACTGTTACCTCTTTTGATTATGAAATCCTTCTGGAGAAAAACATAATTTTTATTTTTCATATTTTCTCTACCAATCGTAGCTTCCCTCATCACTTATAATGATCAATAGGTATAAACGCTACTACCGGAAGTGATTACTGTATATTATTTAAAATGTATAATGCATTAGACAGTGGCGTAGGTAACGAGGTCAACTGAAGGATATACAGCCTCAAAAATATCAAACTTTTTGCTTCCCGTGACAAGCTTTTTTGAAGCTCATAAACTTGTGAAGATTGTGGCACAATGAACGTAATACGTGCGATTTCTTGGAATCAATGTTTGACCACTCATTTTTACTTCAAGGCAGGTTTTATAGGAATATTTCTATTTATAGGAGTAGTTCACGGCACGGTACATGTGTTCAACCAACGCGAATGAAAGGGTCGACGAGAAAAGGAAACACAATTGCTGGAAACGAAAACGAGCAGGTGTTTCTACCTAATCCTCGCAAATACTACATAAAATGTCTACAAGTGCTTTCTGAGCCTTAATATCGTTACCGATTTCAGCAAAACGTATTTGATGGTTCGATGGCCGAAACCCCTTCCCAGCTTTTCTTATCGTCGAATATAAACTCTTCATCTTGGATGAAACACTAGTCCGTTCCAAGCCCGTATTTTACGATATCCTTACAACATTTTGGATCTACAAGATATGTTGTCTCTAAAATGTCTCCGATATGATACAGAATAGGTTTCTGATCTCGGATCTAAAACCACAAATCAATCTTAACGCTCTTTATATAACGCCCTTGTATTGCACGGTTGTTCACTCGTACTAAAAATGAAACCATTTCTTATCTTCCTGGTGTCTGTATTGTATGTATATAATATAATTTTTTGAGGAATAAAACAAAATTGCAAAACTGACAAAAAACAAGGTTCAAAAAGGAAAACCCGCTAAAGTTTCAATAAAGTAGATGAATATATTTGATAATTTATAGTAATAAATATCTACTTTATTCAAATTGAAACAAACGGCGTGATTTTCTGTTTTGGATGTGAATAAACAAATAAACCGTGCGTATTTTTCAAGTAAAAATAAATTCATTTTCTAAATGCTTAGCGCTTAAGTATTTCCCTCAAAAGTATACAACATGGTTATATATAATACACCAAACCTATGTATTTCGTTTTTCCAGCAAAGATTGCGATTTTACATAGTCGCTGCACAACCCTGAAGTTGTAAGATTTGTGATGTATAAAATAGATAAGTGCATAACATTGTTTGATTGGAATTTGTCGTTTCTTCAGAAAGCATATCACGGTGTTGATACTTGGAATTCCATTTTTCCATAGCAAGTAATTTCGTTCTTCCATTTTGATACTTTTTCTTCGCTCTCAAGCGTTGCACTGGGTTGTCCTGTCATTTTGAGATGCAGACGGCTTCTCATGTCTGTATAGGCCTTCGAAAGAGTAAAAGTACATGCCTTAAACGGTGAAAGAACTTTTTTCTCTATGATTTTGGTATAAGGCAAACATTTTAAGGAGTTTTTGGTTCTAGTGGTGAAAGTTGAGAAAAGGGAACACAAAGCTTGGAAAAACCTTAAGTCTCAAAACTAGAGACACATAGAGGAGGGGAGATGATGCTATATATTATTTTAGTACATTTATTTTCTTCTTCCAAGGGCCACATATTTTTTTATCCTTGTTCCACACCTTTTATACTTGACTATAGTGAAAGTCAAACGAATATTGGAGAAACATCTTATAATTTTAGAAAAAGGAAGATCTTTCTTGATCTTTCATATAGAAATGGTGGTGTATAGCTGTTTGAATTTGTGGACGGTATGAGATATGATATGGGATGGGGATGCCGTGCCTTCTTTTTTCTGTCGTCTTGGACTTAGTCTTTGTATTTTCTTAGATTGGACTGGGATTACGCTTAGAGAATGATACGCCTGTTAGATCTAGTTCGTTATGTTTTTCACCATAACTAGAAAAATTGTACGACCTTCTTGCTAGCAGTGTTGAAACGTTGAATTCAAACATGGAACGGAGAAAGAGGTGCCTACATGGAGATATGGTCTGGGGAAAATATAAAAACCTACACGTGCTTTTGCATACACTGTACACTATTTCGAGAGAAAGGAGGGGAGTGAGGAGGTAGAAAAATGCCAAGCGCTGACTTGATCAGAATATTAATAGTACGTATGTTATGTGGCTCACAGAGAAAGAGAACTGTGTATGTGTATATTCTTTTCCATTTTGTTCGTATAATACATCCATTGTAGGGATGTGCTTGCAAATACCTCATGATGATTGCTATAAGTATGAACTAAACGAAATATAAACGAAGGGATAACAAGTAATATATCCTGTTTAGAACACAGCCAAGGGGAAAATGTTGGAAGCAAGATGAAATAAACGAATGTATAAATGCGATTTTTTGCGAGTATCATCACGGCGGACTTTTCCTTTACAAAGCAGTTTCTCTCAATTTTAAAAGGTTCACTTTAAATAAGAACTTTTTGTGGCTAACTTAAAGTCATGTACGTGTAGCAGTTAAAAAAATCAATGCATCTGCAATACATTTCGTGGAAAGTATAATTTAAAAATTGACTATAATTGAGATAACAGTATATTTTGAGTGTAAAACTGTGCTCCATCCTTTGCAAGATCTGAAGCATTCTGGGAAATTAATTGAGAGATAAAGTAGGAATTCAAGTTTTATATGGGTTTTCATTGCCTAAGGAATAATTAATGAATCGTTTGTTTGTTTTTCGTTACTGTTGCACAATCGTTTTCTGTTTGCACCTCCTTATACCTATGTATACATACATTGATTACACATTGGTCGATTTCTCTTCATGTCGATGGGTCGATTTGACCATTTATGGGTGTGAGATTGCAAAGTCGCTGAATGTAATTGGGAAACCTTTTAAATGTAAACAACACGGACGAAATAGATTCTGCGTTTTGAAAACATTGTAAAGGTTATACTGAAAAGCTTGGCATTGATAATTCTCACGTCCGTGTACATTATTTTTTAAAGAATTACTTACCAGCAGCTACATAGATGTAGTCTCTACTTGCTTATCACTTGATAAACTATGTTGTAAAAAGTCAAGTTGCTAAAACGAAAACGAACTATCCGTGCACCTTCCGAGTACTCACCGTACAAGCCCTAATAGACGGGCAAGGGTTTTTGCTGGTCAATCTGATATTACAATGGTTTCTCCGTCGTACTGCTAGCAACATATAAGCAACTGCACAAATGTTGGCACGTATTTCTCACTCGCCTTCACATAAATATATTTTTGAATCCTGGTGTACGACATTGCAATCTTTTTTATTTCTGAGAAGGTGCACGCAGTAAACTCATTTATCTGGACACATTTGAGCACTAGTCAACATAGATTCACACTATAATGTGGAACAAAAGTAACTTAAAGCTCCCAAGGCAGTGGTTTCCTGCATCATGGCTGTAAAATAGATACTTACAAGACACTGCTGCATGCTCTCTCTTTCTCATATCCACATAACATGCTCAGTGCTCAGACTCTTTGAAGATAATTTATATAGAATCATATACACATTTCATTGTCGTAAGAATCATAAACTTAATGTGTTTTCTGCTGTTTCTAAGAAAGCAATGAAAACCTTTGTTTTCTAACCATTTTTACGACAGGGGTTGTTTTGAGGAATGTAGTGCAGAGCAGTGTGTGGAAACTGTCAAATAAATATGAAGATGCATGCTTTTCAACCTTATACACAGTATTTATTGATATAGAAAGTGTAGCCTTATATACGGCGAGGGCGTGTGTTCTTATTTACGTCGTCTTTAGTTAGTCGTTTCAGCTAGTTAACACACCTCACATGATACTTTTTCTGTTTCGTCTTTCTTTCCCGCTCATGCATGAGTGCACAGGAACATGTTCTGGATATTGTATGATGGAACTAAGTGATATTAGGCAAGTGACGACACAAAAATTTAAGTTCATGCACCTTCTCCATATAAAATATGTGCTTATGTGGATCTCAGCATATATTGCATTTTACATGTTTGTTTCTACATTGAGCATCCACACACTCATGCAACTGTGTACTCGCACGTAATCCAACCATTGTGTTTTCTTTTTCTTTCGGTTTCACATGAGCTCATGATAAATAAAATGGTGAAAGTAGTTGCATCAAGCGAAAAGGATTGTAATGCTCAAAGTAGAAATAAAAGGTTTCTAGGGACCACTGGTGACTGGTGATGATGTGAGTGTATTCCACTGATTCTTCCTTATATGCTTGTGTACGAACACATAAGTATGATGCTACAACACACCTATGCATCATAATATACAAAGAAACAGTAGTTTAGTCCTCTTGACACTCTCTTTTCATACTTTCTTTCTCTTTTCTTTACTCCATGTGTCTTTATCTTTTTGTTTTTGGAAAACGACAACTGTTTGCTGGAAAGCATAGATGCTGATCTACAGATTCACTCGGCATATATATAATGTATACATATACATGTTTACTTATATCGTTCGTATGCAGCATAAAAAGGTCGCAAGTCGCAATATATGTGTTGTGTATTGGATTCAGAGTAAAGTAATAGGGAAACGTAGGAGGTTGGATAATGTGATGGGAGCAGGTTTTAAATGTAGGAAGAGGGAAAACAAGAAAAATGAATAAAGAAAACTGGATATGTAATAAAAGAAATTGATACTCTTGCTTGCTGCATCCTTTCCACACGTTCGTTTTCCCCTTGTTTGTTGGAAACTGATGTTCACCTCCTAACAGTTACTTGTCGTGTATGTATGTATAATGATGGGTGTGCCGCCACACCACACCACACAACAAATATATTATTATTATTACCTCAGGAGAAGAACTAGAGAAAAAAGGTCGAGTTGTGTGGGGCTCCACTTTTCCTTGCAATTTTCCAAGATGATACAGCCTGGTTATGGTAATGCGAGACAGGATAAAACAAAATACGCATAGCCACCTTGAAACTAAAGAGATTTCAAGAATAACGGCTACACTTATTTACACGTGGTTATTTTCTCAAAATATGCAACTGCATCCGTTATTTTCTTGCTCGGCATTTTACGCCATACCACGATAGTTGTTACATTCTTGAGGATCAGGGCTGGGGAAAGCGTATAATGTGCATTCATTGTCTCCTGTTATCAGGAGAGCTGAAGGAAATACGAGTGTTCGTTTTTAGATCAGAGAGAAAATATTTTCTCTCACTTTCGTGGCAACAGCCAGCAAAGTGAAACGCATTTTGTACTCTATGAAAATAAGTAAAAGCCAACGACAGGAATAGAACTGGAAATGCATAAAACATGTATGGCCACTTGATGTGATGGCTTGGGTTTGGCTTTCCCTTTTTCCTACACGGAGAGAAGAATGTAGAAGCGGTTGGTTGACAGGAAGAAGAAACTTAATGCAGAGAGAGCGGCACAAATACATATATACATATGTGAGTTTCAAACTCAACTTTTTCCTCGGTTTTTACTACCCCTAAATATATACGCGTGTGTTGGGGAGATGTAGCCATGAATTCCCAAATAGACAAGTTATACGACGTCATTTTCGTGACGATTTTTGTTGGAGGACACACTGCAATAATATGTGAAAGATCGATACTGATAAAGACATTGTGTGTTTATGTGAGCAACAGAAGGGAAGGGAGAAAACCTTTCCATTTAACGTAATTTAACTTTCTCCAAAAAATATGTCAATGATAGTTATAAAATCATAATGCGGGAAACAAAGGGCTGTGTTTGTAGGTACGTTCAGTCAACATATTATGATGAATGGGACCTCTTATCTTTCAAATGATGGCTTCATTCATGTAAATGTTAGAGGACAAAGCATACATTTATACATACATACATAAAAACATCCATGTATACAAGAAACAAGTTTGCGAATGAATTATTAACGCGCTCAATTTCGGCTGTTTTTAGTACGAAACCAAAATGGTATTGAATACTGCTTACAACTGGTATATTTTAGGGTACACCTGCCTCCCGAAAAGGTTGTGAAATCAAGAGGGTGAAAAAACACAATGATTTCTACATTCCCTTTTTATTTCCGTTACCAACTACAAAGTCTGGGATTGGTTTCCTCTGTTGTGTGAGCCGCAAAACGTTGTAAGCCAGAAAAATGTTTTGTGCTAGTAATTTAGCGTGGAAAATCTTAAAAATCTTATTAAGCTGGTATGAATCCGGATGGCGTGAAAATGGGAACATGAAGCTCGAAATTGCTTTTACAACTTATTATTAAAACATGCGCACGTAGTCCCCAGGGCACAAGCCAATTGTACTCGGAGCTAATAAGTGAGTGTGAATACATGAAAGTGAGAATAAAATGTTGAGAACGGGTTACATCTGCACGCATAAAAATTTACTGGAAGCTAGCATTATACACCACGAATACATAACACGATAACATATTCTCCATTTTTCAAGGCTTTTCACTCGAATGATGCATTGACTAACTTTTTACTATAATATAACATGCGTGAAGCAGATTCAGCCACGTAAGCTGCATGTTGATATATTTGAAAATCGTATTGGCGTTTCTGAAATAATTAATTAATGTGACCATTCGAATCAACTTGTCAACTAAACACTCATTTTTTTGCCAAATCGGACCTTTTTCAAATTTTTGCGCGCAGAAGTTTTACCGGTATGGTCGAAAATGCTTGTAAAGAAGCTCAATTTCGGAATTTAAGAAACAAATCTCCTAATTTTTAACTTTCAAGCGGTTTGGACAATACATGGCTGAAAAGTTGGCGAGGCAAAAATCTCAGGATATAATTCGTTAATGATAGGTTAATTTATGTGGACTTTGGGCAGTATAGTGAGAACGGACAGACGGACAACTTAAATCCTTATCTTGCTGAATGTATTCAGCTACGTAATTACATGGTTAGGGTTCACCTTATGATGACACCAAATTGCTTCCTGCATTAATGGGCATATTTATCAAGCATAACAAAAAAATTGGAGACAAAGTATGCCTATGCATGTAACGTGGGTTATGCAAATATTTGTCAATCCAAAAATAATTACGTAGCGACCAAACTTTTTCTTACAAAAACGTAGTCGGTAAAATGACACAGGTTTCCAAAACATGTATATTATTCATTAATTAAAGTTTCATGGCTTTTTTCCTAGTGTGTACTCAGAAGTTCTTCAAGAAAACAATGTCCTTATACATCTAGCTAATGTCTGTTGCTGCAAATTTCTTGCTTTCACTTCGACACAAATCATGTTCTTCAATAAATCCGAGAAATGTGCATTTATGAGGGGACGGGAAAGTGCATTGGCATTTTGTCTTCAATATTCTCTAGTTAGCTGTGTCTCCCGTCGTAAAAGAAGTGGGATCAGAAGCTACGACACAGCAATCACAGTTTGCTCTTGGTTCTATTCATCCACCCATTCCGGCTCGGAGGAGCCCTTGTTTTGGGAGACGGATCTATAAGACGGAGCTATATTACCTATTATGGTTATGGTAATGAAAATGAAAGCAAAAATACATAAGAAAGAGGAACATGGGCATACACACACACACGTAATGAGGATAGGTAATTGGATAGACCAGAGATACTTGTCTCCTACCATCACCACCATACCATCCACATTCAGTGTGTAACGTTACACAATTTGGTCTTGTGTGATGTGATGTCTGATGTCGGTTTGTGCGGAGCGTCGTGAAAGCAAACCCACGAGTTTTATGTGTGCTTACAAGGATCAAAAGTCAAGTAAGGATGGTTACTCCGGTGAATCGCATGGTTTAATTTTCTTAATAACCTGACTAGTGATAAAGGAATGAATGGAGGTAGAAGATAAAAGATGGTCGTATACTCGTTGGTAATGGGGGCTGCATGAATGTCTCCGTCGTCTTCTTTTCTTTTATGTCTAAACCACATTCAACTCTCGAGCTGCTCCTTGCTCGGGTGTCCACACATGGTATTGAAACTGTCGCATGTGGAGTTGGGAAACTGCACGCTATTTGAACAGATAGATGAAAACCATAATAATGGGTGATGGTGGCAATGTGATGACGTGAAGCAAAGGAAAACTACATTTCCTTTTCGACTTATTTTTGTGGTTTCGAAAAATGTAATTTACTCCAATATGATATGTATCTCATACTACGCCATTGTGAAAAGTGTTCTGAATAGTGGGTGAGAACTGTGAACCCGGGATCACCTTCAAAGTCTGTATAAAAAAATCGCTGGCATAAAAATGATAGGAAACGGTTGCTTTTTGTGGACGCTATAAACTCACTTAACAGTCAATATTAAAGTTCATAGTGGAATTACAATCCACTAAAAGAATGCCCTGTTTCAAGTTTCCCTATCGTAACTTCTGGAATGGGTGTATGTAAATGTTTTAAGTATTAGCATTACCATACCGAGGTTAACGTAGTGCTTATACAAAGACTGTAAAATTTTTGCACAACCCTATTATTTCACAAGCTAGCTGGCAGAGATGTAAACCCACAAAAACCAACTTATGAAAGTTTGTAGTTTCTCTGGAACTCGTCGTTAACTAGCGGAACACATGAACATCACCATATTATTTATTTGCTGTCAGTGTCCATCACTGTTCATATATTTAAGGGAATGTACATACCCTTTCCAAGGGACTCGACAGAGTTTAGGGATTATTGATGATGACAGCATTCCTCTTTGCGATTACCTATTAGCATTTCAGACTACATTCCATGTACATACATATTTAAGCTTTGTGGCTTTGATGAATGCTTTCATTTTACAGTGCACAATGGAAGAGGAAATGTGGAATCGGGCAGATGAGATGTGTGAGCGGTTGATTGGAATAAAATCTACTGATTTCTTTTTGCAAGATTCCAATTAGAATGAATTACGACTCAGGGAATGGATTTGAGTTTTTACATACGTTTTTGTTCAAATGAAGCCCTAGCACGAAGATTTAGAATCAAGAATCACATGATCACTGTTTCACTTTCCCCCTTTGAGCATTCATTCACTCATTCCGAAACCTTTCATGGGTGAAAGTAGAATGTGTGTTGTATGTAGTAGTATATCATTGCTTAGAGAACAAGCATCATTTCCAAAAACCGACGTAGTTCACCGCCACTTCTAAGAAATTAGGAATGATGATTTCACGAATCGTTCTCCCTTTTTATCCACACATACATCCATTCATTCATTAATGGGTAGGCCTTTAATAGTGAATTCTACTTAGAAATTCGGCAGGGGAAGTGAAATTATAATCAACAATGCAGTACTTGATAATATATTTGAAGGGTAAACCGTCATAGCTGATATTTAATCGTATTTTGAGCACCGTAAAGCACACAATTTATATTTTTTTGTTAAGGTATTATCAGACAAAAGATGATGCAATGTTATCACTGTAGCCTGCTCTACTAAAAATTTGGAATCAATCCAAATTCCACTGCTCCTCTTTAAACTTATAGCCAAAAATGGAAAGGAAAGGGAAACAAGAGCCCCTCAAACGTCCCTGTAACTACTCCTTGTAGTTGTAGCATCTGATTATGTTGCCAACACATGACGCACTGGGCTGAACCAGTACTTTTTTTACTTTCTAATCTGCATGTCTTCATTAATACGATACGGAGTTTGAGTTTCTACGAATATGAGGAATCCAATTGTTCATGGTTCCACACATACTGCACTGTATCCAATCCACCCCCAGTGCAACAATAAAAAGCTGTAGCTGAAACTACAACTCAAATTATAGCAAGAACTCTGATGAAATTCGTGTATACATATTTGCTTCATTATTTTCTTTCATCCTTTCATGCATCCGCTTTCACTAGGAAAAGCAATGATTTTAATCGGGATGTTAGTTTGTTTTTCTTGTTCACTTTGTTATTTGCTTGATAAAGCATGGTATTCAAATTATTCGCAACAACATTGTCATTTCGTTAGGTGGCATTCTCCATTTTCGCAAGTGGCTAGTCCGGACTTAAACTGCAAATTGGGGTTTCTCCTCCTACTGATTTCAGCCTTGCTTTGGGAGGGTGTGTGAGATGATATGAGTTAGTTGAGTAGCCGACTGTAAAACACAAAAGGGAAAATAGATAATCTGAGAACATACAGCGGAAAATATAGACTTGTCTAAAAGTAACATGCAATATCCAGTTATCTGTAGCTGTGTTCATTTCCAATTTAGTGGTAGCCTGTCACTACACATCTAAACTAGAAATATGCTTTCCTAAATGCTTATTTCAATGATCCAATGCATTACGCATACAAATGCTGCTTTGTATATGCTTACGTATGTATATACGATATTATGCTAACTTTTCATTATAAGCTTGATAACAAAGTTAACCGTAATTTTCTGTCTTGGTTTTCTTAGGGCGAGAGTGAAGAGCGGCCTCCGTATAATTGGGATAGAGCCGAATACCGACAAAATGTGGAACATCACAACTGACTTTAATCCAAGAAGAACTCATGCAACCATTACAGCAGTGAGGAAATTCGACCCTCGTTTTCAAGATCCGAAAAGGTAACAATATTACCATGTGCAAGTTGAGCATGTATTACATGACGCTGCTCTGGCTGACGGTTTCTCTCTAGCTAACTGGAAGAGAGGTTCATGCAGACTGTTGACTGTGTGAAAATAGGTTGAGGAAGGAGAAAGCCGAACCGGAGCCAACACATTGTAGAAACCATGTAGGGAACGACAATCCCGTTTCCACCAGTACTTTCCCTTCACATCCTTTTTCTCTATCCAATTTGCATAATAACATTTTTGTTTCTTTACTGTGCGTAGGGAAAGTACATGGAGGAAAGGCATACAAAATTTTATTCACTCACTTACAGCTCAACCTTTCAAATGCTTTTATTGTAAAATACGTAAACGATGCAAGCAGAAGGCTTCCGATTTTTCCAACAGCAATCATGGCAGAATAGGCCCAATGTTATTGAGAACAAGCCTCCCTGCTCCATTAACCCATAAATATACGGCTTCCATAAATTTGCATTCATATGAAAGGAATAATTTTCCATTTAAGTTTAGGCACCACCAAAAGTAGTGGAGCAGGGTTCTGTGTTGTTGGAAAACCATCCCGACGAAATGAGAAAGAGTGTTGAAAAGAATGAAACGGGCTCATCACGAGAATAAAAGTGTGAAAATGGAAGATATATATGAAGCCACCACCCGCAAACATTAAGTGGTTTCTCGGATGACATCATTGTGTCATCGTATCACATCTCAGTTTCTAATTTCTTTCTATAGTTGTAGTGTAGCGAGAGTCTCCTTTGCACAAGGCTCTCATTGCATAGAACCAGAAGACTATGAAATGACTACTGTGACAACGTTCTAGCTTGCTGTGAATATTTTAATGGATTTTTACCTCGATTAAGGAGCATCCCACTAAATGGCCACCTTACTGAAGTGCTCCAACTCCATCCGTGGAGTGTCAGTCCTGACGAGAGCTTTTTGTTAGCATTCATGAGTTTTTAGCTGCAGGTTAGGCTATTTAATTTTGGTAGAGACGAAACAAAATTCGCCTTCAGTTTCCCAACTTGCACTTTCGTTCACATATAATTTATGCGTTGTGTGTAAATAAATGACAGTTAACTCAACTTTTGACATGAAAAAAAGTGTCAGATGCCTCAATATCGTGATTTGCTTTTCATTTTTTTAAACTATGAGATGATGAAACTCTGGCTTCAAAAATGGTATTACATATCGTACACTCATATTCCTACTTTCAGTCAACAAATGTAATTAGTATTCATAGCGTCACTCAATGTTCCAAGGCTGAGTATTTTCGCAAGCTCCATGTTGGTTTGAATACATTTCATCTTTTTCGGAATTAAACTGAAACTTATTTAAATGTAGCACAACCAAATCTATTACCTTGGGCACGTAGGGAATAAAAAAGGTTTGAGTTCCAATTCGCCTGATTGAGTTGCCGAACACCACACAAATACTAATGTCAGATAGCTAGCCATAGTTGGAAATATATATGTTTTTATGCCCAGGATGTTCCTGAACTCCGATTCATTGACCGGTAGAGCACTTCCGCCTTATCATTTACGAAAATTTTCTTGCTAAAAGCACAAGTATCTGTAAACCTGGTTCATACACTCATACACTAATGATTAGAATTGGAAAGGAAACAAAATAAGCTTTAATAATATTCCTTCTGCGTCATATTTCCTGTGGCACTCTAGGGCATAAAATCAATGAAAGATCACAAAAACGTTACAGGTGGGGGTTTAAAACGTGCTCATTCACTTATCCCCTGCCATTTTCATGATTGCGGTCTTGAATATGCCTCTTATAAATTCAGTCCTCTTTTGCACAGTACAAACGAGAGAATTTGACTTCCAAGCCCACTTCCAATCTGCAAAGTTTATATACGTGTTTGCCAATTCAAGCAGCTTCCTATAATAAATAAAATGAAGCCCACACCCGATGAGTTTTATGGTCGTAATAAATCGACACAGTCTCCGATTATTGCATATTTCCAGCCATATAATTGCTCTGAAATATACAAGCACACTAAACCTGTTTTGGTATTTGTTCATGGCAGTAATGAAGGAGAGGAGGTGTTTAACTGGATCCTGGAAGCATCCGAGGAAGCTGGTGATGATCTTGACCGGGGCAGAGTGGTATGGATCTTACGATATGTGATTCAACCCTCTGCAGATTCCAGTTGGATGAAGAAAGATCCTTTCTCCAATTTTGGCGACGAGCGTCACAAGCTCACCACACGATTGGAAATTCAAAAGGATGATATTCAAGCGGTTTTGCCAATTGCCAAGGTAAACTAAATACTACAGTTTACACTCATAATTATAGATAATGGGGTTTTCTGGTCGTAGCGCAATCATTTATTTTGGTTGATAACGATGAGTACGATGACAAAAATGGGATCGCTTTACAGAATACATATGAACATAAATTTTATTTTTGGACTAACTTTATTCCCTGTTTGTACAATTCAATTTCAGAGCTGGGAAGTTGTCAACGCAGCTGTTTTAAATGGGAAACAAGTATCAAGGCCCATGAAGATTTTTATCGTGAGTAGAGCTGGACAGGTTGCTGACGTAACGCTTCAAGCATCATGCCGCTCGTTGGATGAGAGTGTACTCAAGGTACGTTGTGCAGTTTTCATATTTTCATTTCTCACTGACATTCACGTACAATGCAATGTCATTCCTAGATTGCTCACGGTATGTGCAGTTGCGTTTTAGTATAAAAAGACATGGTTGACAGTCATGTTTTATCATCGTTCTACATCCTTTCACGTTTTTCTCCTGAAATATCTCTAACGGCAAGTCGTGTCGCGATGGTTTGAAATGAGACCTAGACCTTTTAGCCAACGTCGGACTTGTTCTCGTGTTGCGTAGAGCACACTAAAGTGAAGTATCATTGTAGAATCAACAACATCTATATTTGATACTAATTAGCCATCACTTATTCCTTAGGAGTTTGATGATGTGATTGAATTATCTCGAAAATCCTTTCCAAACACATAATGTGAAAGCACATCCTTGTTCTTTCATCCACTTTCTGTCGTTGAATCTGTCTTGGTATTTATAAGCTGTGTTTACTTGCCTACAGCCCTATTTTACTGTTTCCTTACTGACTGATTGGATCTGACTATTATTTTTTACATTCCACCAGGTATCTTCTTCTTGTACATCGGTGTACGTGGATGGATCTGAAAGCCGTGGTTCAACTAATGCTACCATAATTATCAAATACGGAACTTACGAAGGCGCTGCTGAGTTTACTGTGTGGATGCCAGAATTTCCACTTGACATTCAGCTTTCAGACGCTAGACTGAATCAGATCAAAGGATGGAGAGTTCCTAATGGACTAAGAGAGTATGTCTGTTTTTTTAAGTTTCTTAACGTGTTCTTACTCGTGACCGGTGTGGATCTTGATCACGATGATGTTGATTATTTTCCCTTGGGAAGTATTTGCTTTCAATCATTCCCCTTGTGGTACTTTGATGATGATGTTACTATGTACCATAAATGCATAAAAGATATTGTACGTAGCAATTTTTTTTGCTCTATATGCATCACTTGGTACAGAATACATGAGAAAGAATCCCACATTGCTACCTGCATATATGAACGTTGTACCCCTTTGGATACATTTGCTCAGGTTTGTAAACAAATACGGAGTTGAGATGAAATATATTGTTAGAGCTCCTTATTCCATTATATTTATGTAGTTGGAAGCACACAAGAGTTTGATACTCAAGATAACTGGAGGAAAAAAGAGGAGGTGGAGGAAAATTAAACCAGAAACATTTAGTCCGTTCCAAAGTAATAGAAATCTGGCTGTGGGAATTGATAAACGGGATTTGCTTCCCGTTTGTGGCACCGTACCAAAAGGAGTCTTGCGAAAGAAAGCAGTAGCAATGGAAAAAATGCACGAGAGCTCCTTTCTCGACGTAAATAATGCATAAACGGGGAGTGCTGAGCATATTATTTGGCTAGTGAAGCAATCACATATTTACTTCCATCAAAGCTGATATTATTTTCTTTCTGATATGATGCTGCTGTTGCTGTACTCACATTCTCAATACCACTTTGTGTATCATATCTCCAAGTGTATGAACGCGTTCTTGCACTTACACGTGCCAAATGCGAATCTCCTTTCGAGGAAAGTGGTAGTTACACTTATTTTCAGCTCTGAGAGCTCCTACACGCGAATATTATTGGTGAGGAGAAGATGGAAAAATAAGTCTCTTGGCATGTATTTATATGCAGCTTTCACGTTTTCCTTGAGCACCATCTAAAGTAATCATATGAGTAAGGATATCCATGTGTATATTCCGCAACCCACACCAGTAGTTAGTGGATGCGGTTATGGAGAGTTGAATAAATAAACACAGTGTGGTATATTTTCTTGACAGATCTCAGGGAAAGCGTGACGTGTCAGCATTCAACAAAGTGATAGACACACAGGGTGATCAGCCATCGAAAGATCAAGGACAACAGCAGTCTACTCGTGGAACGCCCACTACTGTCAACTCAATGAGCACTTACTATGGACCAACTGTCTCGGATGGAGAGAAAATTGTTGATGAGCCATGGAAAACACATGATGATGACCTACATGGCGACACCGACGGAGATATGGATCATATTGTTGACCACTTGGAAGAGACAGATTTGGAGGATGGAGATTTGGAGGACAAGTTCCATTGCAGACCCCGCTATCAGCATAGTCGGATTGATGTAAGGAAGTACAATTTTGATTGTGCCTTGTTCACCATAAATCAATAACGAGTCTGGTCTGGCCTACTAGTTTTCTTCTGACAAAGACATTATTAGTGAAATTGAGTAGGTGCATAAAGAAAATTGCTTCATTTCCTCAAATCCTTGTGATTGACATCCTATTTATTGTTCATTAGGCATCCCGTTTTAGACTAGTACAACTCTTTTTCCTAAATTTATACCCAGGTACACGATTTATGTCACCATCTTATTGTATTTTTGTCCATTTCCAGAATAGTAACTTTAAAATATCACCTCTTAAACTTTTCAACCTTACCCGTAATCATGGGTGGAGAGAAAAGTAAAGGAGTTTGGTATTTTGGGAGTTGATGGGTATTTTTTAGCGCTCCATTCTATACGTCGAACGCAAGATATCTCTTTTACTTTCACTTTTTTATTGCATTGGGTAGACGGCAGTGAAAACCAAGTTGTGGGCTCTGCGCCTTTGCGGAAGAAAAAAAGATGATTACACAAAACTTTTAATGCAATGCTCAGCAAGCATAGACTAGTAAACTAGTATATTCGCATTTGTTACGTAATCTATAGGCATTATATACTTATATATCTGTCTTCTGTTACAAACATATTGTGCGGCATGCTATTTCATTTCCGCATACACTTTTTTATTGTTATTCTTGCTTGAATTATTATTATCATTATTATTATTATTTCAATTGTTCTATCCACCCATGAATATGGTGTACTATATGAAAATTTTCTTTTTTCAAAAGGAGAAAATGACATGCAGTTAAATGAAAAAGTTTTATTAGTTCTGCTGTTCCTCAATTTTATTTTTTGTGTGAGGAGGAAATTGCATTAGTTTAGTGCACAGTTCTACAGCCTCGGTGACTGCACGTAGGGCCTTTATAACACGTTATACGAGCAAATTTCCTTGGGTTTACTGCTCTTTTTCTTACTTTGTGTTGAGAGAAAGTATGATAAGTTGGATGAAATACACACAGTGTAAATAACCTTGAAAAACTTCAAACCAAGTGTACTTTTATGATTATCCGAGGTGTATATATTCTCATCATCACGATCCCAATGGTTTATTCTCCATGAGATAATAATGGTCGGAGCTGGTTGGTTGTCAGCCTCAAACTTTTCTTAGCTCTTTCCCGTCATAGTATATGCAGCGTTGAAAGGGAACTTTGGTTGAGGTTCTTTCCAACTTTATCCACACACATTGTTCTTTTCCGCAACTTAATAATGATATTAGTAATGACCTCATGTTAATTATAATATGTCATGCTTGGTTGGGTCTGGCATAAAAGATGGGAAAGGACGCTTCAAAAAAGGATCGTATTTTATTCGAAAGCTAACGAGAACATATGTAAAAGGTACACTTGTTCTCGTTACCTACATAATAATGGTATTGTATAATGATAATTCACATTACTTGGCAACTTTCACTGGGCTATCAGTAGAAGAGCAGCTAGCGGATGCAGCTGGTAAGGAATTCATTAGATTATTACAGCCAACTGCGGGAGGGGTTTATGGAAAAATGAAATGAATTGTTTTCATTTCTGGTTATCTGGTCAAAATACATACATATTTGCTAACTGCTTGCATAGTTGTACACCCAATGGTTACAGCCTGTTCTATATAATCAAGTTATCAGTCCACATTTACTGGCCATACTTCAGTTATCATTACTTTTAAAATTATATTTTGTCATTTGTGTACGAATCTTTATGTAGTGTAGTGGGTAGCGAGTTTGTGGGCAGTTGTTAGCTACAGAGCTAAAGCACACGTTACAATTGTCATCTTGCAAAGATGTGTAATATTTGCAGCAGTAGGCGGTTGTGTACCCAGAGGGACCACACGGCTTTAGTTTTGTTATCAAACTGTAGCTGTTTGAGGACACATTATTGTAGGCAGTTTTTGGAAGGCAGCATTTGCAACAACTCGCCTTTTCCTTCTCTCCACAAGATTTATGTGAGCTGAGAAATGAAAAACAGGGAATTTGACTTTTTTGCTTGGTAGAGACGAGCACATGATGCAGAGAAAGGGGAAGGAACAGAGTAAAAACAGGATGCATGAGCGAACACATGGAGTTTTGAAAGTTATGAATCGTATGGAAATGGGTAAATGGTGGAAAAAAATTAAAATTTCATACGGAGGGCTTGGGGATGAGTTGTGAAAGTTGGGAGCATCACCAGTTATATAATAAGATGAGGTGAGTAGAGACAGAGAAAATATTTAAAAGCCATGATAAAGGAGGAGGAGAATCGATAAATATATTACATGTGCATTATGTACGAGCCTCACTCACTATATTATGAATACCTATGCATGTATATGAGCGGAAACTATCAAGAGCTCTGGTTGTCGAGCTCATCGTCATCTCGTACCAGTGCAGTGGCACCACCACCGCCAGAACACAGTAGTACACCATGAAATACACACAGACGTGCCTGTACACTACATTAAATATGGTCCCTGTACAATTTCAAGCCGTCTTAGAGTTGAAAATCTCCAGTGGAAATTGTACGTGACAAGAAGAGGAAATGATTGGAAATGTATGAAAAAGGGAGAAAGCCAAAGTGGATTTACAATATGATGGCCTCGCTCTCTCTCTGTAGTTCTGGTAGTTTCAGTCGCCAGAGTAGTAAGTGGAGGAATCATGTTTGAATTTAGAATGCTCTCACTTTCTCTCATCATCATGAGCGACTTCCATAATGTTGTATCTACATATATGACTCAACTTTACATTTTCCGTGGACCAAGTAAATGCAAAGCGGCTGCTGTGGCTGTGGTGTTTTAAATGATGGCATGAGATAGCTTGTCACCAACGGAAACACCTATTAGCCAACACAGCCTCTCTCTCCTATACATATATTATCCAGGCTCTGGCCAAAAACCTAGCGCTATTTGCCACAGGCTCTATAAAACTATAATTTTCATGGGGTTTCCACGTTTGAATAAGTCATACATCTCACGCATAAAGTTCGTTTTTATGAGTTGTTTAAATCTTAAACATACGGACATACTTGGTAGTGTGCCGGAACTTAGCAAAAACCAAACATACTTCACATCATATCATCATATGACGTTGGCTCGTTCTTTTTTTAGGTTTGCACACTCGTTTCAAAAAATAATGTTTCATGGAATGAAAGGAAAAAGTAGAACTGACGTTTTTTGATTGATGCTCTTTTTTAGGTATACGCTCGCTTTTTGGCCCAAGATCATGACTCTGGTCGAACATCCTACTTCATCTCCAGGAAAACTTACCTGAAAGTAACGGATTTGATATCAGACTATCTACGTGTGTCAGATACACAAGTAGCTGTGATCAAAGGTGCTTCTTCCCCAGCAGTTCAAGGCACTGGCCCTGGAAGAACGGAGGTTCAAGTAAGTCAATAATTCTTGTGTACGTGGTTTCCTGTTATTTATATGTGTGTGAATCATTCTCTGCTCATACGCCTCTGTCTTTGAGTGAGAACAGGACAGAACAAAGGCTGGCATCTTTTTGATCTTGGGAGAGGGTAGCGAGATCCTAATAATATGACAAACAAATGTCAGTGTAATGAAAATGAAATTGAATCGGATGTGAAAGTGATGAATGATACAAAATTATGTATAAAACAATGTGGCATGTGTAGCAATGATTCGGATTAGGTTTGGTGGAAGCCTTCGTCTGTGCAATCTTTTCAACATTACTTTATCAAACCCGTAAACAGTAAAATGTATTCCATTTGCGATTCCAAACAACTTGACGTATTGCTTCCACCTATTTTTAACCGAGTTCGTTGTTATTTAACGAACAAGAGCTCAAAGCTGAAGTAGAAATCAAAGGGTTCACATTTTAAGAATACTTTCATTCTTGATTGTTGCCTCTCAGGGTTTTCTAAATAATATGTATAGAGGGTTCCGTGTGGCGAGGCGACTTGCCCTGGCTACCTGGTATCATAATTTCAAGTTGCCCCAGAACAGGTTTCTACGTATCTTTAGGACAATTTTAATCAGGATGAAATTGTTTTTTTATAGAATTGGCAGAAGACAGAGCTTTATTATACAAATCTATTTTAAGTCGCACTAGAAAATGATAAAACAGGAAATGTGCACTAAAACGCTCGTGTATTTCCTGCCTTGTGCAGACCTCCGGTTGGATTTACGCTTTGAATTGTAAATGATTTTTTTCCTGTAGGTGGTATCCCCAGTGACAGGGAGGGTTTTGGGTACACGAGAAGTCCGGGTTGTCAACGAGAAAGTGTCCCTGGTTGCAATGAAAGTTCAAGTGATCTCCGGTGTTCAACTGTCGCTCTTCCCGGATACTGACTCAGATAATGAGTTTGTGGCAGAGACAGCAATCACATCCAAATTATCTGCCAAGTACCAGGTAAAAGAAGTTTCCTTTTTTGGTCGGTTCTATTCCACCTAATTCCTTCCTTCCATCACTTCACTCTAGCAAATACTTCTTTTAGTGTTCCATTCCGTTTGCTTGTGTGCACCTTTAATTGAGCTCAGAGCAGAACAGTTTTTATCCATTTTCGTCCCTCCGGTTCAGCTTGCAATAAAGTTACGATAACTTTTCATGTTTGTTTACATTAGGAGGCACTTCTCGACATTAGTCTTCGTTTCTCTGATGGATCTTGGGTTAAACTTGATGAGATCGAGAGGGACAACTATATCCTGGCAGTAGGAAGTCTGGAGCCTACCGTGGTGGAGCTGCCTCCAATCCAAAATTCCAAGTATCCTCGTATCATAGCTGTGAGCGAAGGCAGTGGTCCCATCATGAGGTGAGATGTGCTTTCCATTTTCCCAAATAGGCAGAATATGTTTTGCTTGACATGAGCGCACGTGACATGGTGTGTTATTTTTCTGACTGTTTTCTCAATTTTTCAGAGTCTCCCTTGAGCTGAGTGATCAATGCCACAGACAAAATTCAGTTCCGTTGGCAATGTCCGTAGCTCAAGTGGAAGTGAATTTCACGACAAGCACAAGTCGGTCTGAGTTTACTCAAAATGACAGTAACTTGGGCACATCCAACACAAAACATTCTTTCAGAAAGACAGGACGTGGAAACAAAGAGCGGAATGGAAGTAGCAAGAAAGATCTCTCTGCAATGTCGGGTGTTTTCCGAGGTGGTTCTGGGAACACACTTCATCATACACACACAGATATTGCGGGGATCCTCTTGAAAGATGACAGCAGCAAAGCATCAATGCCATCTCAACACTTGGGTCCTATCAGTGTGGGCTTCCTTCCAGATAAGGGCTGGTCATTTGCAGCACACAACACCCCACTTGAAATCGCAATGTATGTGCTGTTGGGAGTATTTAGTGTGGCGATTCTCGTGTTCGTTGCCTCCTGCTTTGTTTATGCTTCACGTGTCAAAAAGAGGGAAACACCACCTGACGATTTTGCACTTGGAATGAAGATGGAACAAAACCCAATGCTGGGAAGATTTGGGGCTCCTCCAGCTGGTTGCACCACCAACGCTCACGATTGGGTGTGGCTTGGCCGTGCCTCTTAGCACTTCATCCATCAATGGAGAGCAACAGAAACACGGCAGCTAGTCGGGGAAAGCCAAATTACGAGGTGGTGGGCAGGCAACTGGCAAACAACCCCATAAGAATCATAGCTAATCCTAGCTTTGAAACACAACAGGCACAAATGGCACAAACAACAAACAGTCAACTGTCTTTGTCATCACCACACTCACAAATAACAAGTCTTCATGGTTCCCCTGCGGGTCCGCAGCCACAAATGTGCGTACAACAACCTGGAAGCTCTCGCCAGTTTGGACGAAGCCCAGGCACTGCACCACCTGAGGCACCTGGTTTCTTATCCACACCGCCACCTCGTCCACCCAAAAACATTTCCACACCTCCAATTGACACCACAACATTTTCCATCAAACAGCAAGTAGTTGGAGCTGCTGTGGCGAGCAGTAGTGGCAGCAAGCCGGGGTCACCTCCGAGCGCTGTTGCTAGTTGCAGCTCGACAACTTCCTCGGTGCACACACCAGGTGCGACAGTGCTAGACGCACCAGATTACAGACCTCCGATTCCTCCTCACAGAAATATTTCAACTGGACATCACAATGACTCACATGGACTATCATCATCATCGAAGAAAATGGGAGGACAGTCTACTTCAAGCTCCTCCTCTTCATCTCCTCCTTCCTCAGCCCAGCAGGCATATAGTCCGAATAGTTTTAACATAAATAATTTTAGAAACAGCAAATCAGCAAAGAGTAATGGGAATAGCAGCAACAGTAATAACAATCACAGTCGGAAGGATGGGGTGGATGTGTTGCCATCCCCCTCCATGATTGAATTTCCTGAAACTAGTCATCAAAACAAGCAGTCGTCACTTACTACCTTGACCTCTGCTGCAGACGGGGGCATTGTTGGAGCAAGCAGCTCGTCCGTCGTAAGTAGACGAGATCGGGATCAACAATATCACCCACCTCTCGACCCGAAAAGGCCAGCAAACATTGTTGGTAATCCAATGTGCTATATTGATGAGGAATGTGAGGATGATGATGACAATGACGAAGAGGACTTGGAACGGCCTTTGACTGTTGCAGTGGCAGCGGCGGCTGCTGCCCGACAAAATCATCAAAAATACAACAGAAACCCGGGGAGTGAGCCCAACAACGGGTCGTCGTCGAATACTTCCTCATCCTCAAGACATAGAGCGAATAGCAACAGCAGCAATCACAAACTCGATATGGATTATGACCAACTAATGGAATATTTTGACAGTTTAAAGGAGACGGAGGCTTAAACAGTATACCTACTTCGCGTACGTTTTAGCACATCAAGTTTGTGTATTACATAAATTACAACTTTTGATTTCTTCTAATCAATCAAGTTTCAATACACAAGCATCTTACTCTGTTCAAAATATATATGGCTGCATTTTAACAGGAATTCATATATTCGGGCGATGAGTTCATCGCATAAAAAACGTATGACTGCTTTCCATTCTGGAAACATTGTATTAAAAGAGTCTGGACACGAGATATTGTAGGCTTCAACAACTAGTGCACACATGACATTTCAGAATAACTTAACGTGTACTTATCACGTAGATACGTTTTGTTTCCATTGCAAAAAAATACGGGAGTTAAAGAATAGAAAATGAAATTACATTGATTCGTAGTACCTCATCCCTCATCTCATGGATTATTGATAATAATACAAATGTTAAATATCCGCAGTACTGTTGCTTCTTGCTAAAAAAAATTTAGCATGTAATATGTTGTCGAGTCCATTTTTATTAACGCGTTCGCAGCTAATAATATCACATCACAAAACTAAAATGAAATGCACGCGAGTTTTTCACAACAAACTAGTAGCCATTGACTTATTACGTTGGAATAGTTTTCATATCTTGTTATGCTGCCCATTTTCTAATTGTGTATGTTTAGGAATAGAACAATATATTTATTTTTACAGTGTTTCCGCGTTACTATACCACCATGTTTTACATAAATTATTAATTACACTATGCAGTAATATTGAATAATACCATACCACATGTTCAAATCACATGATATGATGATGATGTTATCTGTTTTACACATTTGCACGCAACTTAATCCTATCTAGTTCATAAACAATGTTATTTAAAGCTAGTTCAGGCAATCATGCATTAGTGTTAACCGTCCCATTATCGTTGCAAAAATGGGTTCTTAAGTTTATGAAATGGATTCAGTAACTCTGGGATGAAAGTATTAGCATCTTAAATTATGGCTTGTTACTACGAACAACCAGTTTCTAGTTCATCTTTGGGATGGATGCGTCAGTCACTCAGAACGTAAGAGACGGAACACACCACATAATATGTGTACTTAATAAAAATATCCATTACAAATTTGCAACTTGTGCTACAAACCTAGAATCTACGAGACTAGAAAAAGGTTACTTAAAATACAACTGTTAACGGGAAACGATACTATATCAATTAAGGCACAGATATAGCAGTTGTTACACTATTTTTTCCAGACCAGTAAAATACATAAAGAAAGTAATTACAAACGGAGTTGATATATCCATGGGATAGGATGTTGTTAGCTTGCTTGTAAAACAGTTTAATGGGTTCACTGAAGGTTATTCGTCACAAGAAGCAAGTCGGTCGGTTACGTACTACTGCAATAAAACACGAATACAGATTTATTACTTTTTACCGGTAGAAGAATATTATGTAAAATAGCAATGTGTGAGCTCGATCCATTATGTACATATAAATGATAAATCATCATCATCATCACCACCAAGAGGAATTATTGCTTGTATTGAGGAAACTGCACCGGTTAGATGAATGAGTGTTTGTAGAAAACTATATTAGCATCACAGTAATGCACCAAAATGCGCTTTTATGTTATTAGTGTTGAAGGGGTGAAAGCCATATATAGATACATATATTACATTATATTAGTTAATGAAAAACTAAAGATCTCAACCGTCAATCATTATTCACCTTTAAGAAGAAATATTATTTGTTTTTACTTTTCGCATATCTTACATTAATTATTACAAACCTACGTTAAGTTGACTGCCATATATGTAACTCATATCTAGTGTAACTGTAACTTACAATTAGTTATTGTCGGCAGTCGTTATTTTTGTTGTCACGAAACTAATGATGACAAGTTACGGCGTGAATATACTTACTAATGTTTTTGCCATATTTAAATCAGTCACCTTGATAATCAAACCCGTTGTGTATGAGTTTTATAACTTTTAGTATACCTGTATTATAATCCATAACCAAAAAGCTTTATTTATATTGATAGTTAGCGGTTCAGTGTTGTTTGCAAACCTTCGTTGAATATGTGTGTTATTGCGGGGAATATGGTGCAGACTTTTACTTGTCATCATCACTTGGAAGTTGAAGATTGTGATTTTTGTTAGTAATCTGAGATTGTTTGTCTGTTCAATACGTTTATGTGCCAGTTCCCAAAATCAACTTCGGGTGAAAAAAAAACTATCCACTGTATGCATCAGTGAAATAGATTGCAATCAAATACAAATAGCCAGTACACATCGTTTAGAGTTCTATGTATGTATTTATGTAATCAAACCGTTTTGACGTCAATGGTTTATTAAACTACGTAGATTATTACTTCCATAAAAATCAATCAGCACCACTACAACTGAGCATCTCTTGACTTGACCATATATGCACTATGAATGCACCAAAAATGTTTCCATAAAAATGCGCACTGCACGCCAAACATTATGTACTTTTCGCACGTATATATAGTAATAAATTTAATATAACCAATTATCTTGTATGTACCTCAGACGTAAGCTTTCATATACAGCTGGAAGTAGACTCCACAACAGTTCAAGCATTCGTAGACGAGAAAGAGACAAGCTGTAAGTAATGTGCGCTTATCAATTCAAATTAACGTTGTGGAAGCGTTGAGAGTAGCTTTTAAACTGATATTTCAGCCGCACAAAAACAGAGGAATAAACGTAGTGTCACAGTTAAAAAGGACATAGATATATAATAGTGTTAATGGAATAATTATCAGTGCGTGTTTGTCACCATCAGCATAAAATGTACTTAACTTGTAGTTATTTTCAATTGCTGGTCATTACTTGGGATATAAATTGCATTTTACAGAAAAATTGTTACACTATCCCATAACCAAATAACAAAGATGCCAAGATCAATGATTGATGACGCAAATCAGCGTGTCGTGGCTGCGAAACAAAATGTATAACAAATTACGGTTGTGAAACTGAATTGGTTCAATTAACCCCTTCAAATTATACATACTCGCAAGGAAATTTATTTTAACAGCTGAACATTTTACAAAAGTAATTCTAACTATTATTGATTTGATTTTTGCTTTCACTCCCTTTTTTTAAATTGGCATTCGCAGATAATTAAATAAGTTATTATTTATGAATTTCCAAAATTGTTTCAATCCCTTCCCATCATAAACGGAGGCACATGCCGCTTCAAAAAAACTTAAATTTTTTATTTACCTCATTTATCTTTGTTGTTTGAGCATCCACAAGTAAATCACAGACGACACATATTAATTGACTTGCAGTACTGATTCTTTCACCTGGTTGAACGAAAATGCCTGATTTATGCTAAATATTGTCATTCTACAGTTTAAGACAAGAGCGATAAGCAATTTAGTGTCCTCGGTCGGTACAACTCACTTCTTACATTTCCTACTCTGCATTTGATAACTATAGTCTAATGTATTATTTCCGGGTAAAACGTAAAATATTTAGGCACTGCAGTTGAGGTGCTAAAATGAATGAATACTGTATTATGAATGAATAAAAAAATCTATGTTTGACTAAGTTTCTTTGGAAAAGGCTATTACACCATGTTTTTAATAAATTACTTGACTTATTCTATGTCTATTCTAGAGCGTACTTACTCGATGTGTAACTAACAAAATATGATGTAGAAAACTGTTGTACATTTTTCAAAAAGTGTAACTTTAATTTGTAATTTAGATGCTAAACTTAAAACGAATTGAATGAGCGCGTAAATGCTAGTACTACAATAATGTACTTATGAAACAACAGCAAATTACCTATGTATCGTATTGATTGTTGTTCTGTGACAGAAAACTTTTGGCTGTCAATAAATACAGTAATAATTTATATATACTGTAAGGTCATACACATACATAATAACTTATGGCATTTGGTAACTTGAATATATCAAATCGTGGGAGTCAAAAACTTGTAGAAATTCACATGAAATTACTAATACCCAAACAACAGCATAGATGAGGAAGTTGTCTTACCACGACACAACGTAAGGAATATGTGAACTACTGTACTGTATCAACTTAATGTGTATGGTATCATATATTATAGTTAATAACTGATTGTATGTGGAAGTAAAAAGCTCTTGTGGCCATAGAAGTGAGAAAATATAATAAAAGTTTGCCAGAAATGAAAAATACGATGTCTTCTTGTGAATTTAATTTCTTTATATTCATGCATACAACTTGACAATGGAAATTTATCTACATGGCATAATTCCTCCTTTTATTTTCCAACATAAAGTAGACCGATTGAAACTAAAGAATTTTGTGATTTTTATGCTAATGAAGACATACAAATATGCTGTTTTTTTTATCCCAGTCAAGAAGGAGAAAGTGGAGATGTCCGTTATTTCTTCGTTGGAAGGCTGCTTTGCAAAAAAATCCCAATTGTTCTTTAGAGCTGCGTCTGAAAATGCTAAGGGTGTATGCTAATCATGGAATAAATTGCATAAAACTGAAAATATTGGAAGTAATACTCTGGAAGAAACATTTATTATATCATTTTAACCTCTGGTTTTACAGTCAACTAGGGTCACTCACAGTTATTAAGAAACACGTTATAGTTGTAAGTGTAAGCATCTCTGCTGTATATCATTTATAACTTAACTCTGTTCATTTGGACTCGGATCAGCAACACCCATTAATTCAGCATGAATTTCCTCCACAATTGATAGTCGATATACGTAAAACTGGAATATTATGATTCAACGTAAATTCCAAGTTGAGAGTATTGCATACACACACAAAAAAGTATCCTAATGTACACATGAGATGTACCCTTGTTCTACATTCATATTTTTCATAATATAATATATTTAATGTACAATTACAATATTATTGGTTTGCTTACACGCTCGATTCTCGAGTGGGATTCAATGATTTACCGAGTACCTAACTTAATTACTGATATGAGTTGGCTACGTTCTCTACCGCATCGTGTCAGTAGACACTATTTATTATTACTGACTTATTTTTCTTGCGACATCATAATTATTCATATAAGTACTCGTCGTTTCTCTCTGTTTTTGTAAATACGTACGTTTCTAAAGGTTTCCGCTAATTATTTTAAAGACATGATCGTATCATAGTATTTATTAGTAAACAATATTGTATTGGAGGAATGTTTGGCATTATTAAATCTCAACAGTGGTAATTTGTTTAGTAGGTTACATTCTAAGAGACTTATGGACAGTTAACCGCATGTTCGGTTTACATCATCATTCATGAAAATTTAACTCGTTAAAAACAATATAGTCTCGAATTCAGTTGGTTAATCAAGATAGATAGTATACTATAACGCAGTTACATAGTAGTTGGGTAAAAAACGTTGACTTTCTGTGTTTCCACAATTGAAAGTTTTGTAAGTTTTCATTGAGTTTTGAGTATAGATATAGAAACAAGAGTAGAAAATATATCAGGTTAATACTGTGTTCCGTTTGGACATTTATAAAAATAATCTCACAAAAAAATGTTAAAAGCAAGGATGCTTAAGTATAAAAAAGATGATGATTAAGACACTACTAAAGTTACATACATACATACATACACAACATACACCACAGAGGTAAGAATGTTTTTATTGAAATGTTGTAAATAGTAGTGATCATTGTGTTTAGTTTTTTAAACAAACATAGTCTCAACTAGGCGAGTCTATTTCCAACTAAAAGATAAATTGTTTTGCATTATGTAATGTAATATATGTATATAATAGCTTAGCCATTCGAAAATATTTTGATTCGGAAGTCAACAAAAATTGCAGTCCAACACCCATATTGGAATCAATGTAGTAGCTAATTTGCATTTCTGGCACAAGGTCTCCAAAAGCCTTGTGTGCATCCATGTAAATGGTAAAGCTGTGTCAAGGAGGCTTACAAAAGTTGAGTGATGACAGGATACATGAGACGGACATGTTCTGCGCCTTTAATGGGGAGCCGATGGGACATAAAGTGTAGCACCAGATGGGGAACTGAAGGAAACTCCTGATCACCTAAAGAAAAGGTTCCTAAGGAGTTGGGCTCTATTCGAATATGAATGCATCCCCGGAAACTCCTACAAGGAAGAAAAAAGAATATATGATAATGAGAACTTGAATGGTCGGAGGAGCATTTGAAGAATATGGCTTCAATCATTTTCAGGTGTCGTGCCAAATGATGGATTTTGCTTAAAACGTAATTCCACAAAGGAAATTAGTTTAAAGCGTGAGCAAAAACTGAGTTACTTACTTGAGGCTCAAGGAATATCGATTGAACGTAGTGCTTTCACAATTTCTAACAAGGAAGGAGCCTTCTTTGGTTGCTCTCAAAATGTTTTCTGCCTCACACCTTGTTATGGCACCATGAAACCAGTCTTGACGCTCCAGTTCAATGGTTGGGTCAATCACATTCGCTGGATTTTGAAAGAGACCAAAGCCTGTGGAACTAAAATCTAATTTCATGCGACAGCGGTCAGGTTTAATGGAAGCAGCGGAGGGTTTTTCATGTTGTTGAGAAACGTGAACTTGAACGGTGACGTCCTCCATGATAGCGGAACCAGGTATCTTTGAGGCAGTCAAGAACCCATGCCTTGACGATCCATATGAAGATTCAAAGGTATGACCTTCGTGCAAAGTATAGTGGGGGTCCTCATAGTACTCATCCCTCGTCAGACCATCATCAAAGCTGAGTTGGAGTGTGGTAGCTCCCATTTCCCGTTTATTG
Source organism: Orchesella cincta (assembly GCA_001718145.1). Lineage (NCBI taxonomy): Eukaryota > Metazoa > Arthropoda > Collembola > Entomobryomorpha > Orchesellidae > Orchesella > Orchesella cincta. Next base: position 6,341 of record LJIJ01000316.1, on the reverse strand, counting down.
TATGAGCTCTGACCCTGTGTAATCCCATGTTGAGTGTTACTCGCTCCCAAACCCAAATCCATACTGGCTCTCGCTCCCATCCCACCGGCATAATGTGGTTGTGAGCTAGCTCCACATTCAGTCTCCTTAGAACCACTCCCAGCAAAATCTAATGATATTCCAGAATCCGCCAGCTTTGCAAGTTTTCTTCTCAGTTTTGGCATTTCCCACGGTACATTTGTGAGCTCAGAATGATTGAGTAGGCCAATCTGGTTGGGCCACTTGGATCCATCATGTTTTACTTGCTGGTTTCCATCATCAAATGTGGTTTGGTGGCTGCTCGTCAGCACACCCGCAGGCTCCAATGGACTCTTGTCGGAAATGGGAGATAATAATTTTTGAGGATAGTAGTGTGAGCTGTGATGACTATTGTAGAAGTTGACAGGCTGCCTATTTAGTGACGCAGGCAAGTCCTCACTTTTCATTGAATCTATTGACTCCAGCGAGCTCACAGAGGTGTCCTTTAGATTATGACCCAACCGCCTGGTTTCCCCAGGGTCAGATGAGGACGAAGAGGATGTGGTATTATGCCCCGATGAAGAAATGCTTTTGGTGATGTACCGCTTCTGTGGGAGTGGCTCAGAAAGAGGCATCACTGGCTTTTTATGCGTGGCTAGCGGACTGCTGTTCGTGGTAGTACATAAACCGGAGTTGCGACTTGCGTGTAAATTGAGGTTCAAATTTTGATGAACATGATGAGGATAGTAGTGATGTTGAAACAGGTGGGACTGTCCTTGTTGGCATAGAGACATGGATGGATTAGTTTGTAAACTGGCATGGCTACCTACGTCCGTCGACTCAAGATTCGATGTCCGACAGTAGCTGACACTAGTCTGGGGCAGGAAGTTACTGGATGATATTACGGTTGTCTCAGGGAAACATGTTGGTGGTAGTGGACTGGAATGCAACTCATCCCGTTGCACAAGTTTGCTCTCTACTGTCTCTAAAGAGGAGGTATTGTTGGGTGGATGACTGATGGCAATAATGCGACGTTCAACCCCTGCATCTTGTCCTTTATTTTGATCACCACTTCTCTCGACAAACTTATTCTCACGTTGTGGCCCGGAGGCTGTGTCGGCTGAGTCCTGAAAACAACTTCGAAAATTTTTCGCCGCCTTCTGTTGTGAAATGTCTGTTTTACTAACATAATCATGACCAAGCTGGCATGAGGACTCGATCGCGAGAACTAGCGAGTCTATGTCTGGCGTCGACTGGGATGATGAGTGTGGCGTGCTCGAGGGAAGAAATGCTGTTTCATATCGTTTGCGAGCCATAAGTTTCCTATTAGCCCCCCTCAGATAAGCGCTCCGTCTGTTAAGTTTGGTGTGCTTGCGTAAGCCTGGGACACGCTGTGAACTACTGGTGAACTGCCGCTCGTCTCCAACTTCCTCGGCGTTTATGTTAATCACAGTTACTGTAACGGGCTCTGGGAATGTTGGTGACGGACTACTTGTATCACTTATGCTATTAGTACCACTAGGGGACTCCACTCCTTCATTCTCACATGGAGTCACATATGTGGGCTCTTTTATTGTGTCCGAGTAGTAATATGGGGCGTTGTAATTCTCCCTGATTTCATGGTACGGTGGCTCTATTACACTGCCAGTCTCTCCACTACCATGTGTTGAGGTGCTTGTGGCTTCCGATGTTACTCCACTTTTCCTTGAACCTGAGCTCGTGTCCCCTGACGCGGATGAAGCAGACCAAGCACCAGTCTTTACATCTGGAGGATCGTGATGATGATGGTGATGATGGAGGGAAGCATTCAGAACGTGATCTACCGGATCTATGTAATCGTCATTCACAGATATCTGAAACAATACAAAAATGGAACGGATGTGAAAACTAATCCAAGCTACATAGTTCAAGCAACAAATTATTAGCGTGTTCTACTAAGCACAGCATAACAATCTATTTAAATGTATTCGCTAAAGCATAAAAATCTGGATTCCAATAATTAGCTTAGCGTAATCCTGTTGTCTTGAACAAATATTTCGTTTCAGCTTTTCGCATGGAACTAATTTTTGTTTTGTATATGATACTATGATATAGCAATCAACAAGCACAGCAAAAGCATGAATACTTATGCATACAATATGTAGGCAGTTGTGCAGACAGCTTACTCGATTAAATTAATTACTTTCACTCACATACACATATTTGTATAACTTTATTATGAGCTTGAATAGACGACACTTTAATAAAATTACGCTGTAACTACACAAAATATCCCAATTTTGGAATGAACACACAATATGCCTTTCCGTTTATAGCTGCTTTACGTCCGGTTAGCTTCTAGAAAGCCTTAAAAACTAACAGGCTGTATAAATCAGGAAGTTCCTAAGCACCCGGTGGGATGTGAACTTTTTTTTACACATGAAATTGTCATGATGCTCAGGTAGTTCCTATCATAAAACCTATTTCCGTTCCCTACAAAGCAAATTGATTATATACTACGCTGTCCTTTGATTTTACCATGACTTTCACTTTGTTAAACAATTAGTTTTTCATCTCCTTCCAAGTATAAACTTCCAAACCCTATTTATAACGTTGTTTTAGTCTTTAATACTGCTCATAATATTAATGGCTTCCATGGGTAATGATTACTAGGAAGAAATTAGGCCCGAAACTTAAAAAATACATGCAAAAATTAGCAAGACGCAAAATGTTAAGAAGGAAGTGTATCCATTAGCTATATGACAGCAATGGGAAAAGCATCCTGCGTTTTCTTGTTGTTTTAATATGAAAACAATTTATATGAAATTAGATATGATACAAAACAGTGTTCAGGTAGCTGAGTAAACAGCAAAATGACTCACACGCTACTCCAGCTGCTTTTGTTGTTAACAACTAATCGTAAGCAAATACCATAAGCTTCTGCTCTGAATGAGAAGTTTGCTTGTGTGAACTCAAGATCATATCTCTATTTTATGCTCGATGTACTTCTTTCAGTTAGGATTAAAAATACATAACAACATTAGTTTTCCTTAGGTTATTGATGCTTTTACTGAAATTAGAAGATTAATTTGGAGTTCACATGAACAGTAAACTACCTTCAAACAAAGCCAACTGACCAACAAATGAACCAATGCTGATTCCTTTATCACGCAAGATTGTTGAACAAATGGATGTCAAATCCAGTACTTTAAGACATTCTGATTCTCTAAATCATTTTATAACGAGAAAGTGTACAAAAATGAAAACTACTAGCATGAGGAGCGTCGTAGAGACACACACGTGACTGGAGACCATTAATAGTGCCCAAAAAGAAAACATGGATGTAGACTAATATATATATAGACTGTGAGAAATGTTGAAATAACAAAGCACATTACAAATTGAGCTGTTTGAGAAGGAATGATTTACCAGAAATACCTACCGTATAACTTCAGTTGATACCCAGACTCATGGATGATTATCAAATCGCTGATTATCATATCCTTAACTAGATATTATGTAGGGAAGTACAACAATCGATTCTCGACTATGTACTTTTTGGCTCAGTTACACTGTTAACGGGAAGCAAACGAAAAATCTTGTCCTTGTATGAAAAATCACAGGTTTTTAAAAAAGTACGTCTTTTATTCTGCACTTTATTTGTCAATATTCCAAAAATATCATCTTTCCTTTGATGAATATTGTCTGTTTTATTATGTTGACGAGTCGAGCGCGACTTGAAAATAAAGCCGTGCCGTGTATAGAGAGCACAGTTTTCAGCACGCAAAAATAAGAAAACTGTCCAAGGATTTGCAAGCAATCACTCAAAAAAAAGTTATATATTTCATCCTAATGAGATGAGATGCTTTGCCATGTACATGTAAGCAGAAGCACGTCTGCTGAAAATGAAAGCAAAACGTTTTTTTCTTCTCTTTTTTGCCAGCCCAAGTCAAAGTCAAAGATCAGCAGTAACGAGCACTGGAAAGATTGTTTTGACTTGGAGAACACTGACTTTATGTTTGCGCGAGGCAAAGCGAGGTTGAGTTTTTTGCTCGTTGCGATGATGACTCATCCTTCATCTTTCATCATCTTCCAAAATCTGGCTAAATTTAGTGCACACTGTCACTACGTACGTATTAGATTCACGTGTTCTACTGATGACTGATGATTCATGCATGAAGCACGTACACACATGTCCACAAAGCAGTCATATATATAAATATATTGGCCAAAGTTTAAAGGAAGTGTTATTAATGCAAGTTAAGAGTTTTTTTTAAATATGCAAGCACCACACTTATTATAGCAGTCATTAAAATGACAAGATGAGTACATGAAATCAAAGTGCCGTGTGGGTTAAAGGTCTTTAAAAACTATAATTTCCTGAATAAAATGGCTTGGACAAGTGAGAGCTGATATATTTGAGCACTGAAAACATTGAGGCTGGGTAAAAAAGCAGCAGTAACAGAAAAAGTGGTGGCAGGAATGCAAACGAGGTGATGTGCTCTGTGATCACTTATGAAAACTACTCCTCCACTGTCAATGCAGTTCCACCAGTTTTCTTTCGCTTTTCCCCCACATTTCACTTAATATTTGTAGCTGGGTCCACATTGAATAACACAACAAGATTGTGAGGACGGTGGTGTTGTGGTGCCCATATCTGCTTCCAATATAGGCTCAAATCGAAGATGACTAACAAGCATGTTCCACCATGCTACAAGAAAAACGCTGGGTTACACACACCAACGTTTTGAGTGTTGATGCGGCTGTCTGTAGCTACTAAATGGAACCACGACTCTGTTCTTCTAGCTCTATGCACATTATTGAACCTCAGGTAGTACCCATGCATGGCTGGATCAAAGAGAATTCAAACATTACAACCAACTCGCTGGAAAAGGGCAGTAGAAATCAGCATACGCAGGGAACCAGCCTTCCCAGTTTCACTTGATCAAGAGAGGCGTTCAGAAACTCACAAGGATCTTATGTGGTTGTAATGCAAAACTAGTTTCCGAATGTAGGCATGACTCTGTGTTGTGGAGCAGCTCGCACTCCACACTCTTTCAATATTATGCTCTCCTCTCGCACGTTAGATTTGCTTGCTCACTCTCTTTCTTGCCATCATATCACCCAATTTTTGTATGTTGATCGGATGAAAGCAAGAAAGCAGATTGGAGGCAGCTAGCCGAGATGCGGCATAGAAATAGAAAAGTCTGTGCTACCCTATCCCTTGTAAAACATAGCTAGTTGAAAGGAAGAAAGTTGAAGTTCTCACAGAGTATATGTTGCTGGCTCCCAGTCAGCCTTGTACATTGTTTGTGAAAAGGAATGAGTCAGGGTTTGTAAGATGTACATGAGTGAGAGAGTACATGAAAGAAAAGTTTGAACATTTCACTGAACAACAGAGCAGCAATGCCATGCTCGCCTCCATCCACATGCACAAAGCCACACGAGAAGGAAAGTGATCCGCATGTGCTGTGTGATATTTCGGAGTATTACTAAAGATGAACTAAACTTCCATCCATATATTCATCGATATACATTATCATGTCTGTGATTGCATGCCAAGCACCTCGCCTCAGCCTTTACTTTTTTCTCTATTATAGCCATAATTTCTCAAAGAAGAAGAAGAAGGGTTGCCCAAGTAATGATAAGATCAAGAAGACCAATATCTTACTACAATTTGCTATGGAGAGGGAACATCACCTTCTATTTATCAGGGACTATTAAGCTACTTTCCTTCAAACGCTTGACAAGATGGAGATGAAATTTTGCTTGTAGTGCAAATGGCTCCCTGTACCTTCCTTACGCTACGTATCATTTCACACGGCGATGGACTATGTATTTGCAAATTTGTTTTGAGACATGGATGACTCACAATGTGCTAGAATTGGAACATGTAGGTATTGAATTTATGCATTTTATATGTTTCCAGGATTTACTCTTCGTTACGTAGCCTTAATTTGTCTCTGAGCCTCCATAATATACTACCTCAGGTACATCAGACTAGACAACCATCCACTTGGACAGAATGTATACGTCTGCCTTTAATCAGAGTAATAGTTGTCTGTTTTACCTATTCCCAAAAATAGTACACAAGAACATGCTCAAAACTGCTTTGGGTAAAGCTAACAGCAGCTGGTTAAACAGTATTTGCTCTAAAAAAAATTCACCCCAAACCACAAATGTCGTATATATAACAAATCACTTTATTGCTAACAATAAAAGGTAATGTTAAGAAATGTGAAAAAAAAAAGGGATATTGCCGAAAATTATTCTACGTTCAACTCCTGGGCCCATAAATTTCACCAGCAAAGTTCTTCGCGCGAAAAAATGATGTATAGAATCTTCGTCGTGTGAGACATAAAATC